>ML663565.1:1634091-1777410 GCA_007570785.1 Antilocapra americana
AAAAAAAATTCATTTGAAGCAATTCTACTCAGATGGACGAAACTGGAGCCCATTATCCAGAGTGAAGTAAGCCAGAAGCAAAAACAACAATACAGTATATTAACGCATATATATGGAATTTAGAAAGACGGTAACGAGAACCCAACATACGAGACAGCAAAAGGAACGCAGATGTATAGAATAGACTCGTGGATTTTGTGGATGAGGGTAAGGGTGGGATGATATGGGAGAAGGGCATTGAAGCATGTTAATTTTCATATGTCTAATCAATCACCAGCCCAGGACTGATGCTCGGGGCTGGTGCAGCGAGATTTCCCGGGGGGGGGGGAGGGAAGAGGGAGGGGGGTTCCGGAGGGGAAGCATATGTAAACCCATGGTGATATCATGACAATGTATGGCAAAAACAATTAAAAAAAATAAATTTAAAAAAAAATTTTTAAAAAAATAATAAAACAAACATTATTTCTTACAAAAAAAAAAAAGAAATTAATCAAATGACTTATCTCTTCCAAAGTGACCACATTTTCTGTGTCAACAGGCAGTGTGGCTATCACAAGGAGTTCAAGAATGGAATCCAACATGTACCCCCAATGTTCACTACAGCACTATTTACAACAGCCAGGACATGGAAGCAACCAAGATGTGCACTGACAGATGAATGGATGAAGAGGTTGTGATACATATATACAATGGAATACTACTCAACCATAGAAAGGAACAAATTTGACTCAGTTGCAGTGAGGCAGATGAATCCAGAGCCTGTTGTACAGAATGAAGTAAGTCAGAAAGAGAAAAACAAAGTACATTAAAGCCTGCACATGTAATTTAGAAAAAATGGTACTGATGAACTTATTTGTAGGAAACGAGCGGAGACACTGATGTAGAGAACGAACTTGTGGACACAGCGGGGGTAGTCCAGCTCAGTTGCTCAGTCGTGTCTGACTCTTTGCAACCCAATTGGCTTCAGCACACCAGGCTTCCCTGTCCATCACCAACTCCCAGAGATTGCTCAAACTCATGTCCATCAAGTTGGCAACAGTATCCAACCATCCCATCCTCTGTTATCCCCTTCTCCTCCTGCCTTCAATCTTTCCCAGCAGCAGAGTCTTTTCTAATGAGTCAGTTCTTGGCATCAAGTGGCCAAAGTATTGGAGTTTCAGCTTCAGCATCAGTCCTTCCAGTAAATATTCAGGGTAAATTTCCTTTAGGATGGACTGGTTGGATCTCCTTGCAGTCCAAGGGACTCTCAAGAGTCTTCTCTAACAACACAGTTCAAAAGCATCAATTCTTTGGTGCTCAGCTTTCTTTACAGTCCAACTTTCACTTCCATACATGACTACTGGAAAAACCATAGCTTTGAATAGATGGACTTTTGTTGGCACAGTAATGTCTCTGTTTTTTAATATGCTGTCTGAGTTGGTCGTAGATTTTCTTCCAAGGAGCAGCATGTTTTAATTTCATGGCCACAGTCACCATCTGCAGTGACTGGAGGCCAAGAAAATTAAGTCTGTCACTGTTTCCATTGTTTCCCCATTTATTCGCCATGAAGTGATTGGACCGGATGCCATGATCTTAGTTTTTTGAATGTTGAGTTTTAAGCCAGCTTTTTAACACTCCTCTTTCACTTTCATCAAGAGGCTCTTTAGTTCCTCTTCATTTTCTTTCTTCCATAAAGGTGGTATCATCTGCATATCTGGGGTTATTGATATTTCTCCCTGCAATCTTGATTCTAGCTGTGCTTCATCCAGCCCAGCATTTCACATGATGTACTCTGCATATAAGTTAAATAATTAGGGTGACAATATGCAGTCTTGGGGTACTCCTTTCCCAATTTGGAACCAGTCCATTGCTCCACATCTGGTTCTAACTGTCACTTCTTGACCTACATACAGATTTCTCAGGAGGCAGGTAAGGTGGTCTGGAATTCCCACCTCTTTAAGAATTTTCCAAAGTTCGTTGTGATCCACACTGTCAAAGGTTTTGGGGTAGTCAATAAAGTAGATGTTTTTCTGGAAATCTCTTGCTTTTTCTATAATCCAGCAGATGCTGGCAATTTGATCTCTGGTTCCTCTGCCTTTTCTATAACCAGCTTGAACATCTGGGAGTTCTCGGTTCATGGACTATTAGAGTCTCGCTTGAGAATATTGAGCATTACTCTGCTAGCACTTGAGATCAGTGCAATTGTGCAGTAGTTTGAACATTGGAATGAAAACTGATCTTTTCCAGTCCTGTGGCCACTGCTGAGTTTTCCAAATTTGCTGCATATTGAGTGCAGCACTTTCACAGCATCATCTTTTAGGATTTGAAATAGCTCAACTAGCATTCCATCACCTCCACTAGCTTTGTTTGTAGTGATGCTTCCTAAGGCCCACTTGACTTAACATTCCAGGATGTCTGGCTCTAGGTGAGTGATCACACCGTCATGGTTATCTGGGTCATGAAGATCTTTTTTGTACGGTTCTTCTGTGTATTCTTGCCACCTTGTCTTAATACCTTCTGCTTCTGTTAGGTCCATAGCGTTTCTGTCCTTTATTGTGCCCATCTTTGCATGAAGTGTTCCCTTGGTATCTCTAGTCTTTCTCATTCTATTGTTTTCCCCTATTTCTTTGCATTGATCACTGAGGAAGGCTTTCTTATCTCTCCTTACTATTCTTTGGAACTCTGCATTCAGACGGGTATATCTGGGGAAAGGAGAGGGTAGGACAAAATAAGAACGTATATACTACCATGTGTAAAATAGATAGCTAGTGGCAAGCTGCTATATAACACAAGGAGCCCAGCCTGGCACTTAGTGATAATTGAAAGGGGCAGGATTGGGGGTTTGTGGGAGGGAGGCTCAAGAGGGAGGAGATGTATATATACAGTTATGACCAATTTGTGATGGTGTACAGCAGAAACCAACACAAATATTGTAAAGGAATTATCCTCCCATCAAAATTTAAAAATAAACAAAAGCCCATGATAAAAACAAAAACAAAACACAAGGAAGTACAGAGTCAAGAATCCTTGTCCCTGTTCACTCTCTACCAGTTGACTTTTTCTGGACTAGTTTCCTCACCTGAGAAAGGTGAGAGAGTCCTAAACTAGGTCAGCTGTTACAGAACCACAATTGGCACAGCCATCAGGGGGTGAAGGTAACTGGGGGCCCTGGAGGGAGATGCTGCTGCTAGAGGCTAAACAGGGAAAGATCTGAGTCATTTCCTCAGCTTCAACCTTTGATCTGTCTTATATAATGTGGCTGCAAATCAGATTTTGTTTGAAAAAAGTGTTTCACTACAAACCCTCCTCCCAAAGAAGTCTGAAAACCATAAGTAGTAATTATAAAATTTTATCTTTTACCTATCTGTTAAATAAAATTTTTTATTTATTTTAAATAATAAAAATAAATAATTATACAAAAAAGAAATCATAACAGTGATGTACACTGCAGCCTTGATTCTTCACTTCTCACATCTTGCCTGTGATTTCAGTACTTCTTTGGGCTTTATTTCATTACTTTACACACAGAGATATTTAGAGTGATGATAATGAGTTTCAAAACAAATCTACTGAAATATGCATTTCTATAGACGTGTGAGTCCCTAGAATAAACAAGTATTGATTTAAGGAACCAAATTACACAGCAACCAGGGGAGGGGGGCTGCCCCAGGAAGATGCGTGTGCAGCCTGCATCTCTTTGCCCTTCTTCCTGGCACTGCGTTGCTCTGACACCCCCACCTGCTCCACTAATACACTTCGGATTGATTCTATTAAAGGATCATTGGATCATTTCCATTGAAAATAGTCCTCCAGTTGACACAGGGGTGTTCTCATCTAGAGGAATTTTCTAATAGGAGATAGATCGTTGGTACAGGGTCCGCTCAATCAGACATCAGACACAGCATACCCACATAACTGATTAGATTGCTCTCCCCATAAATATTCCACCACCAAGGAAGAGATTTACGACATTGTATCTTCAGTTCAATTTTCAGAACGATTTATAGCTCACACACATCCAAAAACTTATTACCAACTGCATTATTTGAAAACAAAGCGATAACTTGCTCTCCTCCGAGAGGACCGGAGAAGCCTTCCCCCGCGCCCTCCTCCCCCACTATCTCTGCCAGTGCTATTACTGGCATAGATTTATATAAAACAAACCTCCTAAGTGAAGTTAGAAAGCACACATGCTGCACGGCGCCTAGCAGTCTATTAAGTGAAAAGCCTTCAGAGGATCACGTATTTGTCTTCAAACTGGCAACCTTGACAACTTTTCAAGGAACTGTGAGGCCGAGAGCAGAGATTGCGCTGAGAATCCATAAGGCCCTGGGAGCATACTCCTGATAACCCTTGACACCACCACACAGAGCCAAGTTTAGTCAACAACAGTGTTCTAAGTTCACCCGACTTCATGGCTTCTGTCCATGGGAGGCCCAAGGTGACTTTGCCGCATTGTCCCCAGCCCTGACTGCACATCAGAAACCCCAAGGGAACTTTTCAAGAAAAGATGGTCCCCTCCACACTCTACCAGCCCCATCTTTAGCCACTCCAGTTTCACTGGTTTAGGGTAGAGTCCAGACATCAGTATTTTCAAAAGCAGAACAATCCAGGTGATTCTAATGTAACAGAAGTGCGAACCTCTGATGCCACGTTCTTGAGATTTAGTTTCCTGAGCCGTGAGCTACAAGACAAACTTGCTTTGACAAACAGGGCTGATGTACACACAGGGCTGGATTGTTAACTAACCATGGTAGTTCACACTAGTGCCTGGCACACGTTAATACCTCACTAAATATGATTTGAATTAATCATTGAATAAACATCAAGTTGTGGGCATGGCTTACCACGTGGTCATCATCAACCAGTGACAACTAATGTTGCTAATCAAAATGCCTTTCTAAAAGCCTTTAATTTATAGTTTTTGTCAACAAAAATGTTCTTTTTTTTTTTTAACAAAAATGTTCTTATTTGACTCTTGCTTTCCCATGCAAAAGGCATTATCTCCTCTCAGGACCAATTTTTTGTTGTTGCATTATCGTATAATAGGAAGAATTATGAAACCAAATACTTTTTTGAACTGTGGTGTTGGAGAAGACTCTTAAGAGTCCCTTGAATAGCAACAGGGTCCAACCAATCCATCCTAAAGAAGATCAGTCCTGAGTGTTCACTGGAAGGACTGATGTTGAAGCTGAAACTCCAACACTTTGGCCACCTGATGCAAAAAGCTGACTCATTTGAAAAGACCCTGATGATGGGAAAGATTGAGAGCAGGAGGAGGGGACAAAAGAGGATGAGGTGGTTGAATGGCATCACCGACTCGATGGACATGAATTTGGGTAAACTCCGGGAGTTGGTGATGGACAGGGAGGCTTGGTGTGCTGTGGTTCATGGGGTTGCAAAGATCCGGGCACGACTGAGTGACTGAACTAAACTGAACTGAAATGTAAGAAAAGTACCAGTATCCGGCACTGACATGTGCCTTTTTAATCCTAAAATATTTGCCTGTATCCTGTTTCAGTGATGCATTGAAGAAGAAATGCTCATTGTCTTCATTTACCATTCCTCATTTATTGAGAATACATTTTTCCCATGACTAACTTCATACTGTAATGAAAAAGGAAAACGATATCCCAACATTCAACAGTCTTACAAAAAATCAGTGAAGACCTCTGTAGAGGCAAAATCACAACATGAAAAATTTCAAATTAAAATGTCCATTTTCACTTTAGTTCCAACAGCATCAAAGCCGTTTACTAATCAAATAGGAGTGGGACACCAGTCACATCTCTACAAGAAATGCACCTCCTGTTAACACATACAATACAGTCATTCCGGGCCGTTTCATTGATTGGTGCCAATAGCTACACCATCGATCCCACTGGGGAAGCAGCCCTGAAGACCTTGGTAATAAAGGCAGCTGGAAGAGCTAGTGCCACTGAGCCGAGTTCAGATGATAAACGGATACAACTGCAGGCGGAGTTATACCAGAGAAGGGGGATTCTGAAAAAGCAGCCGCTGCAGTAGTTCACACAATTATCAGCCCATTTAATTGAGATTCACCCCTAATTCTTTCTTCTGTTTTCTCATTCTGAATTCCGTTCCACATCACTTAGGTGGTCTTGTGATTCACTTACACTAAATCATCCTTTTAAAACTAGGTCCTTCATAGTCACGACTTAAAACTTTAGAGTTTCATTCAGATTTGGCCACTTTGAAAGCCACCTTCAGACTGTTCTTTAAAATATGAATACTTTTCACCCCCTCAGCCAATCAGGGCGACCCCTACCACATTCTTTTGAGGTGCATGTTCCCCCAGGATTGCCTGCAATGCTTGCATCTTTGAAAAATATCTGTAATAAAATTCAAACACATTCACAAATGAACATAAATAAAACATAATTTCTTCCAAATGATTTATAAAGTACTAAAACATTCACTTTCCTGTCTCCCTACCTATCAAGTGTGTGCTGCCGCACGGATCCTTGGGGTGGGGAGGCTGCTCTGGGTTCCGCTGCAGAGTCTTCCGCCAGCGCTGCCTTGACAACGGAGAACACCCGGATGTCTGCGCGTTCCCAGAGAATGTCCATCTCCATTTATCCGTCAAAGCACCAGGCTGATTTTATCCATGGCGAAATGGTACAGCTCTGTATCTTCTCCTTACAGGGCTCTGATTTTAGCAAAAATGCTGGGATGAAAAAGTCTGTCAGGGCATCAACAGGTGGGGGATGAAGAGTGAAATGCCTCATCCTTAGGGGATTTTATTCGCGCCCCAATCTTAAAGAAAGGCACTGTGGAGCTAAGTTCACTCCTCCACCCACCTCAGCCTTCCCCTTTCCCTGCCCATCCCCAGTTCCCTGCCATAGTAACCACAGAGATACCTGTGGATTTAGGCAGTAGTTGACATGCACAGAATCCCCTGGTGGGCTTGTGGAAACACAGGTTTCTGGGGTTCCGAGAGGTTTGATTCAATAGCTCTGTGGTGAGACCTGAAAACCTACATTTCTGTTTCTCCCCAGCTTTATCAAGATATAATTGACACATAACATTGTGTAAGTTTAAGGTATACAACATGATGATTTGAGAGATAGATATACATATGATTGTTACAGAATGATTACCACAATAAGTCTAGTTATCACATCCATTACCTCATATAGGGTGTGTGTGTGTCATGAGAACTTTTGAGGTCAACCCCCATGGCAGCTGTAGCGAATTCTACAAGAGGCTCTAGTCAGATTCTCTCACCCCATGCTCTTATGCCCTCTCGCCCCATGTTTTGTAAACAATGACTTTGCACAGTTATGTAACAGCTGAGAACACTTACAGAACTCACTGCATACGCATGTCATGAGGTACTCGCTTGGCCACGGGCTACTTTTGTTCTGTAAGTATATATATAAGCTCCACCTGGAAGAGCCCCAAAGCTTGTGTGTGGTTATGTTGTGTTAGTTTATGCCTGCTGCTACGGCTGCTGCACCAGCCAGGAGAGAATAAACGCATCTGCAGTTCCTTTGGCTCCTCACATTTTCTTCCAGCTTCCCACTTGCGCTTTGTCTACCGTGGGTTCAGCGAACAGTGTGTACAGTGAGACACAGTGAGACAAGTGGCAACACAACTGGTGTAGTCGGCAGGATACCCAGCAGATAGAAGAGCCCGAGGCTCCACTGGATGGAGGGAGCCAGTGGCCACCATATAGTCTGTAAGACCGTGTGGCTGTGATCCTCTCAGCGTGGGCTCTGGTAGAAGACAGAGGCGGTGGACAGGTCACCAGATAGCGTTGAAAAGGTGTCACAGGTGATGAGTTCCCATTTGCCAAACTAGGTGGCACAACGGCTGTTGATACCATGGGGTGGATTTTCCTGACTCCCTTGAAAGTGAATATGGATAGTTCTCTCTGTGATGCCGCACCAGTATGCAATATGCAGAGATGTTTGGAAGAACTAGAGCAATATATATGGCATTAGAGCAAGAACCCCATGGCCCTGAAGAACCCAGCATCTCTGACAGTGAGGCTGAAAGTGATAGCAATAATGAACATTTCGAGAATGTGGGTTGCCATTTGGCAGTGAAGCCCATTGTGCAGCAGAAAGTGAAGCATGAGCAGCCTATGGCCTGGAGGACATCCTCAAGGGACCTCCAGTGTGATGGAGTTCACACATATCAACCGTATACTCAGGCAGAGTTGGTCGACTTGAGTAAGCAATATCAGCAAAAGCAAGGGGAACCCTTGGCAGCAGGGCTTTTGTGACTCTAGAACACGGGGATGGAAGGAAACAATGGAAACAGTGACAGACTTTGTTTTGTGGGGTTCTAAAATCACTACAGATGGTGACCGCAGCCATGAAATTAAAAGACACTTGCTCCTTGGAAGAAAAGCTATGACCATAGCTAGACAGCATATTAAAAAGCAGAGACATTACTTTCCCAACAAAGGTCAGTCTAGTCAAATGTATGGTTTCTCCAGTAGTCATGTATGGATGTGAGAGTTGGACCATAAAGAAAGCTGAGCACTAAAGAATTGATGCTTCTGAGCTGTGGTGTTAGAGAAGACTCCTGAGAGTCCATTGGACTCCTAGGAGATCCAACCAGTCCATCCGTTTAAAGGAAATCAGTCCTGAATATTTATTGGAGGGACTGATGCTGAAGCTGAAACTCCAATACTTTGGCCACCTGATGTGAAGAACTGACTCATTGAAAAAGACCCTGATGCTGGGAAAGACTGAAGGCAGGAGGAGAAGGGGATGACGGAGGATGAGATGGTTGGATGGCATCACTGACTCGATGGACATGAGTTTAAGCAAGCTCTGGGAGTTGGTGATGGACAGGGAGGCCTGGCGTGCTGCAGTCCAGGAGGTCTCAAAGAGTCAGATATGACTGAGCAACTGAACTGAACTGACTGATTCATCTTATACCTGGAAGTTTGTACCTTTGACCACTTTCACCCATTTCCCCCAACCCTGAAACCTGGCAACCACCAATCTACTCTCTGTTCTGAGTTCAGTTTTGGGGTGATTCCACATAAAAGTGAGATCATGCTATTTGTCTTTGTCTGACTTATTTCACTTAGCATAATACCCTCAAAGTCCATCCATGTTGTCACAAAAGGCAGGATATCTTTCTTTTCTATGACTGATTAATATTCTATTGTATATACACAGACATACATCCAAAATATTAAGGGTTTGGTTCTAGATGCAGCACAATAAAGCAAATAGCACAGTAAAATGAATTGTAAATTTACTTATTTCCCAAGGCATATAAAATTATGTTTATACTATATAATAGTCTATTAAGTATACAACAACACTATGTCTAAAACATGTACATACTTTAATTTTAAAATACTTTATGGTTAAAAAATGCTTACCATCATTTGCGCCTTCAGTGAGTCTTAATCTTTTGCTGGTAGAGGGCCTTTCCTCCACGTCAGTGGCTACTGACTGTTCATGGTGGTAGTTGCTGAAGGTTGGAGTGGCTGTGGAAATTTCTTAAAATGAAATAACAGTGAAGTTTGCTACACTGATGCCTCTTCCCTTCATAAACAGTTTCTCTGTAGCATGCAGTGCTGTTCAATAGCATCTTTAAAATTCATTCATTTTATTTTTGGCTGTGCTGGATCTTCATTGCTGTATAGAGCTTTCTCTAATTGTGGCAAGTGGACTTCTAGGTTTGGTGGCTGCTCTTGTTGCCAGGTGTGAGCTCAGTAGTTGTGGCACATGGGCTCAGTTGCCCCACAGCATGTGGAATCTTCCTGGACCAGGCTCGAACCCATGTCCCCTGGATTGGCAGGCAGTTCTCAACCACTGGACCACCAAGGAAGTCCTGTTTGATAGCATTTTGCCCACAGTAAAAGTTCTTTCAAAATTGGAGTCAGTTCTTTCAAACCCTGCCACTACTTTATCAACTAAGTTTAGGTACTATTCTAAATCCTTTGTTATCATTTCAGCCATTTCCATAGCATCTTCACCAAGAATAGATGCAATCTCAAGAAACTCTTTTTTTTTGTTCATCCATATGAAGCAACTTCTCAGCCATTAAAGTTTTACCATGAGACTTCAGCAATTCAGTCACATCTTTAGACTCCACTTCTAATTCTGATTCTCTGGCTATTTCTACCACATCTGTAGTTGCTTCCTCCACTGAAGTCTTGAACCCCTCAAAGCCATCCATGAAGGTTGAGGTCAACTTCTTCCAAACTCCTATTAATGTTGATACTTTGACCTCTCCCCATGAAATGTGAATGTTCTGAAGGGCATTTAGAATCTTCCAGATTTTCAATTGCTTTCGCCCAGATCCATCAGAGAAATCACTGTCTTTGGCAGCTATAACCTTTTGAAGTCCATTTCTTAAATAATAGGATTTGAAAGTCTATCCCCTTGATTCATAGGCTACAGAATGGATACTGTGTTATCAGGCATGAAAACAATATTAATCATGTTATGTAGCTTCATTGGATCTCTTTGGTGACCTGGTGCATCTTCAGTAAGCAGTGATACTTTAAATCTTTCCTGAGCAGTAGTTCTCAACAATGGGCTTAAAATATTTACTAAACCTTGCTGTCATCCAGGCTTTGTCGATCCATTTATAGAGTATAGGCAGAGTAGACTTAACATAATTATTAAGGACCCTTGGATTTTCAGAATGGTAAATGAGTATTATTGCTTCTCAGTTGCTAAGTCATGTCCAACTCTTTACAACTCCATGGCTTGCAGCATACCAGGCTTCTCTGTCCTTCACTATCACCCAGAGTTTGCTAAAACTCATGTCCACTGAGTCAGTGATGCTATCTAACCACCTTGTCCTCTGCCACCCCTTTCTCCTCCTGTCCTCAATCTTTCCCAGCATCAGGATCTTTTCCAATGAGTTGACTCTTCACATCAGGTGACCAAAGTATTGGAGCTTCAGCTTCAACATCAGTCTTTTCAATGAATATTCACAGCTGATTTCCTTTAAGATTGATCTCTTTGCTGAAGCACTGGCTTCAACTTAAAATTACCAGCTGCATTAGCCTTTATCAAGAGAGCTTGTTCTTTGCACCTCTAAAACCAGGCATTGACTTCTCCTCTCTAGCTATGAAAGTCCTGGATGGCATCTTCTTCCAATATCAGGTTGTTCCATCTACACTGAAAACCTCTTGTGTATATACCTTCATTAATTATCTGAGCTAGATCTTCTGGATAACTTGCTGCAGTTATCTTCTGGATAACTGATAACATCAGCACTTTCTTGCATTTTACCTTGTACTTTTATATTATGGAGATTGCTTCTTTCACTAAACCAACCTCTGCTAGCTTCTGCAGCTTCCCCACCTCTCTCTGCTTTCACAGAGAGAGCTGGGGTCTTGCTCTGGATTAGTCTTTGGCTTAAGGGAATGCTGCTGCTGGTTAGATTTTCTATCCAGACCACTACAGATTTCTCCATATTAATAAGGCTATTTCACTTTTTATCATTCACTAGAGTAGTACTTTTAATTTTCTTCAAGAATTTTTTTTTTTACATTCACAACTTGTCCAACTGGCACACGTGGCCTAGCTTTTGGCCTATCTCAGCCTTCAGCTAAGCTTAATCATTTCTAGCTTTTGGTTTAAAGAGAGAGATATTTCACTCGCCCATTTAGAGGTCATTCTAGGGTTATTAATTGACTTCATTTTAATATTGTTGTTTTTTGGGGAATAGGGAAACCTAAGGGGAGAGAAATGGGAGAATAGCTAGTCAGGGAAGCAGTCAATGTAATCAGTAAATAAACGTTACATTTATCAATTACATTTGCTACCTTTATATGGTCATGGTTTGTGGCACCCCAAAGTAAATACAACAGTAATATCCAGGATCACTGATCACAATCTAAATAGACATTTCTCCAGAGAAGATATTCAGACAAGCAATAGACACATGAAAAAATTGCTCAGCCTCACTAATTATTGGGGAAATGAAAATCAAAACTACGATGAGGTATCACCTCACTCTAGTCAGAATGGTCATCATTAAAAAGTGTTCAAATAATAAATGCTGGAGAGGGTGTGGAGGAAAGGGAATCCTCCTACACTGGTGATGGGAATGCAAATTGGTACAACCTCTATGGAGAACAGTATGGAGGTTCCTTAAACAACTAAAGAAAGAATTGCCATATGACACTGCAAGGAGTTTCCCAGGTGATACTAGTGGTAAAGAACATGCCTGCCAAAGCAGGAGACATAAGAGACGAGAGTTCAATCCCTGGATGGGAAAGATCCCTGGAGGAGGAAATGGCAACTCACTCCAGTATCCTTGCCTGGAGAATCCCATGAACAGAGGAGTCTGATGGGCCATAGTCCTTATTGTCACAAAGAGTCAGACACGACTGAAGTGACTTAGCACACAGGCACACATAACACTGCAATCCCACTCCAGTGTATATATACAGAGAAAACTATAATTCAAAAAAATACATGCACCTCAATATTTATTGCAGCACAATTTACAATAGCCAAGACATGGAAACAACCTATATGTTCATCAACAGATGTATGGATAAAGAAGGGGGGGCGTGTGTGTGTGTGTGTGTGTGTGTGTGTGTGTGTGTGTGTGCATGCGTGCATATGCAGCAGAATATTACTCAGCCTTTGAAAGAGAAAGAAATGTTGCCATTTACAGCAATGTGGATGGACCAAGAAATTATCATAATAAGCAAAGTAAGTCAAAAAGAGAAAGACAAACATTATATGTTAGCATTTACATGTGGAATCTTAAAAAAAAAAAAAAGATACAAATCAACTTATTTACAAAGCAGAAATAGACCCACAGACATAGACAGCAAACTTATGATTACCAAAAGGGAAAGGGGGGTGGAGCAATAAGCTAGGAGCTTGAGATAACATATACACACTACTATATGCAAAATAGATAACCAACAAGGACCTACTGTATAGCACAGAGAAACTATACTCAATATTTTGTAAACCTATAAGGGAAAAGAATCTGAAAATGTTTTGTACTCCATACTTGAAACTCACACATTATATATCAAGTATACTTCAATATAAAAATAATTTTTTAATTATAAGATCACTAATCATAGATTACCATAGCAAACATAATAACAATGAAAAAGTTTAAAAGATTGCAAGAATGGCCATGTGACACAGAGACATAAAGTGAGCAAATCCTGCTGGAAAAAAATGGCACTGATAGACTTGTTCAATGAAGGGTTTTCACAAACCTTAAGTTTGTAAAAGTCACAACACCTTCACAGTGCAAAAGGGAGAAGCACAGTAAAATGAGGAGTTCTTGTATTTGTATTTCTTCTTTGGAAATATATCTATTCGGCTCCTTTGCCCATTTCTTTAACTGAATTATTTGGTTTTCTGTTTGAGTTTCTTATATATTTTGGATATTAACCCATTATCAGATATATGATTTGCAAATATTTTTACTATACTGTAGTTTGCCTTTTCATTTTGTTGATCAATTCTCTTAGTGTGCAGAAGCTTTTTAGTTTGTTATAGTCCCAGTTGCTTATGCGTGCTTTTGTTTCTTATGCCTTTCGTATCATAGCCAGAAAATCATTGCCAAGATCAGTGTCAAGAAATTTTTTTCCTGTGTTTTCTTCTGACTTTTATGCTTTCAGGTCTTACATTTAAGAGTTTAATCCATTTCAAGTTAATTTTTGTGAGTGGCATAAGATAGTTTTCCAGTTTCATTCTTTTGAAAGTGGATATCCAATTTTCCCAACATCACTTATTGAAGAGATTTATCTTTTCCCCATTGAGTATTCTTGGCTCTTTCATCCCAAATTAACCATATATGCATGAGTTTGTTTCTGGGCTCTAGAAATGACCCAGTAATTCTATGTGTCAATTTTCATGCCGGTATCTTTTTGCGTGTGTGGCTGTGACAGGTCTTGGTTGCTGTGTGGGCTCCTCTCTAGTTGCGAGAGCCGGGGCTGCTCTCTAGAGGCGGTGCGCCGTCGCAGTGCCTTATGCTGTTGCGGAGCACAGGCTCTAGGGCACCCAGGCTTCAGTGGTTGCAGCGTGTGGGCTCAGTAGTTGTGGTTCCTGGGTCCTAGAGCACAGGCTCGACAGCTGCGGCTTACAGCCTTAGTTGCTCCACAACATGCAGGATCTTCCAGATCAGGGATCCAATCGGTGTCTCCGGCATTGGCAGGTGGATTCTTTACCACTGAGCCACAAGGGAAGCCCGTATCTTATTGTTTTGATTACAATAGTTTTCTCATTACTTCATAGCAATCAGAAGGAGAAAGAGTGGAAGCAGTGACATATTTTATTTTGGGGGCTCAAAACTCACTGTGGATGGTGACTGCTGCCATGGAATTAAACGACGCTTGCTCCTTGGAAGGAAAGCTATAACAAACCTAGACAGCATGTTCAAAAGCAGAGACATCACTTTGTCAACAAAGGTCATCTAGTCAAAGCTATAGTTTCTCCAGTAGTCATATATGGATGTGAGAGTTGGAACATAAAGAAGCCTGAAAGCCAAAGAACTGATGCTTTCATATGTATACCCATGGTGAATTCATGTCAATGTATGGCAAAACCAACACAATAAAGTAAAGAAAATTAAAAAAAAAAAAAAAAAAAAGAACTGATGCTTTCAAGCTGTGGTGCTGGAAAAGACTCTTGAGAGTCCCTTGGACAGCAAGAAGATCAAACCAGTCAAACCAAAAGGAAATAAACCCTAAATATTCATTGGAAGTATGAATGCTGAAGCTGAAGCTTCAATACTTTGGCCATCGGATGCAAAGAGCTGACTCATTGGAAAAGACCCTAATGCTGGGAAAGATTGAAGGCAGGAGGAGAAGAGGGCAGCAGAGGATGAGATGGTTGGATAGCATCATTGACTCAATGGACATAAGTTTGAGTAAACTCCAGGAGATATGAAGGACAGCGAAGCCTGGAGTGCTGCAATCCATTGGGTCACAAAGAGCTGGACACAACTTAACAACTGAATGACAACAAATAATTTAAAGTCAGGACATGTGATACATTCAGCTTTGTTCTTGTTTCTCAATATTGCTTTGGCTATGTGGGATCTTTTGTGGTTCCATACAAATTTTAGGATTTTTTCTATTTCTATAAAAACTGTCATATTTTTATTCCAATCTTATTCCCCCCAAAAAACTGATATTTTTTACTCCAATTTCTAGGATTACCTTTAATCTTTAGGTATTATAGACATTTAAAAATATTATTTCAGTCCATGAGTATATGATATCTTTTCATTTATGTGTCCTTCAATTTCTTTCATCAATGTCTTGTAGTTTTTAGGGTACAAATCTTTCACCATCTTGGTTAAATTTATTCCTAAGTATTTTATTGTTATGATGTTATTGTGAATGGGTTTATTTTCTTTATTTATTTGTCAGATACTTTGCTGTTGTTAGCATATAGAAATGCACCTGATTTTTGCATATCAACTTTGTATCCTGCGACTTTACTAAATTTGTTTATTAGTTCCAACAGGGTTTTTGGTGGATTCTTTAAGTTTTCTATATATAATATATCATTTGCAAACAAAGATAATTTTATTTCTTCCTTTCCAATTTAGATGCCTTATACTTCTCTCTTTTTTTGCCTGAATGCTATGGCTAGAACTTCCAATTCAACATTGAATATAATGTTAGCTGTGGACTGATCCTACATGTTCATTATGTTGCAGTATATTCCTTCTATGCCCAATTTGTTAGAATCTACATTTCTAATAAGTTCACAGGTGATGCTGTTGTACTGGGAGCCACACTTTGGAAGCAACTCATCTAAGTTCTCAGAGACCTAGGCTTCATTGATGGGACTCATGTAGGAATGAGGTTGTGCTAAGAACAGACCACAGGGTACCAGATCTGACTGCATCATGATCTACAGAAAGATACTAAGGCCATGTGATTGGGCTTCCCTGAGAGCTCAGTTGGTAAAAAATCCGCCTGCAATGCAGGAGACCCCAGTTTGATTCCTGGGTTGGGAAGATCCCCTGGAGAAGGGAAAGGCTACCCACTCCAATATTCTGGCCTGGAGAATTCCACGGACTGTAGAGTCCACAGTGTCGCAAAGAGTAGGACACGACTGAGCAACTTTCACTTTCAAGGCTGTGTGATTGCTAGGGAATTTTGTGCACATGTACACACTTGGACAGGAGAATACATAATACACTGGGAGTAATTCAAAATAAGTTAGACACACAATAAATCTTTCCCCATGAGTAACTCACAGACTAATGGGGGGGAAATACAGACATAAATAATTAGAGAACATGAAAAATGCTTTAGAGAAAATATGTACCAAATTTGTGGAAGCCCCAAGGAATGAGCAATTAACTGCCAAGCAGTTTAGGAAAGTCCTTAGAAAAGGAGGTGACATTAGACCTGGCACTTGAAAGGCGAATGAGAGGGGAAGATGAAGTAAGGAGTTTTCGGGCAATAAAAGGAACAGATGTAAAAGACAACTGACAGAGGAAAAGGCCGGGTGCTCAGAGAAAATAAGAGGATCTCGTGTGTACTTGAGGGAATGTTGGGAGATTGGTGTGTATATGTTCTTAACCGCCTGTCTAAGGAGTTGAAGCCTGGAACAACCAAGAGGTTTTCAGGTCAGATCTGTGTTTGCACAAAAGATGAGCTCACTATCCTTCTGGAATCATCTTGGGCTCCAGTCCAGTTCTCTGAATCTGTCTGTAGCCACCAAAGTCATTCTGGAGTTTGAGGAAATGTTAGCCACAAAAATTAATCAGACTTAATAAATTCAGAAACTGAGACAAAAACACAGAGACCACCAATAAAGCTGCTATCTGGAAGCTGCTACATCCAAGAGTAAGCTCTGTCTAAGGCCCAAGAAGCCCAGACATTGGCAGGAATTTTGACTTCAACCACACATCAGCTTTCCATCCGTGTCAGTCATGTGGGTTGAGGTGATGAGGTTGTGAAGAGTACCCAATGTACAGCCACAGAGCCTGACACAAACATGAGTCAAATGCACAATAATGATAAAGTGCTAAAAGGCAGACTGCATGCATATAAGCTCAGATGTACAAAAATAAAACTTGGAGAAAATTGTTTTCCTATAACTCAACCTACCTTAGCTTTCAAACTTCAATTTCACCTGAAGCAGAAAATTTTGTCTAGTCACTTCCAAGGAAATTCAGTCCATTCAGTGTACTCATCTTCTGCTTTTAACTTTTTCTTTTTTGGCCCAAAGATTATTTCAATCACAGACACTCAAGTGGCCACCATGTGTCACTGGCAGACAGCTTCTTTTCCCCATCTTCTTCTTTGGTCATGTGCTGTGTGTGCTACTAACACCTCTGGCCAGATGTTTTTACTTTGGGAGCACTAACCCCACTGCAACTGCTGCTGAACCCCGTAGGCTTCACCCTGAACTCTGGGCACCAGGACCATAAAGGTCACGTGCGTCCTCTTGTCTGGATGGCGAGGCCTCTCAGGTACAGAAGTGGCTGTGCCCCTCTTAAGGAGACAACTGCTTTCTCTACTCTCCTGCATTATTCTAGGGATGAGTAAACTGGACGGCTGTGGGCTGTCAACTCTTCTTTCAGTATACGTTAGTCATCTGTAATCTACTAGGGACCCAGTTGGTGCAGGGGTCTAAGAAGCTTTTTGGTTTCTCAGGCTTCACCCAAGAAGCAAAGCCCAAGTACACCTCCTTGCATCTTCCCCCAGACTTCTCTGGGATCTCCACTGCTTAACCTCTGCCATGAACTCATCCCAGAAGGTATGGAATCCCTTCTCCATCACCAGCCAGCTCTGGTGTAGCCCCTCCAACCCTCCCCTACCATCAGCTGTCTGAATTTACGTTTCTTTTAGAGCAGTAAAATCTGTTACTTGCAAAAGAAATAAACTTCAGTTCAGTTCAGTCACTCAGTCTTGTCTGACTCTTTGCGACCCCACAGACTCCAGCACGCCAGGCTTCCCTCTCTATCACCAACTCCCAGAGCTTGCTCAAACTCATGTCCATTGAGTTGGTGATGCCATCCAACCACCTCATCCTCTGTTATCCCCTTCTCCTCCTGACTTCAGTCTTTCCCAGCAACAGGATATTTTCCAAGGAATCAGTTCTTTACATCAGGTGGCCAAAGTGTTGGAGTTTCAGCTTCAGCATCAGTCCTTCCAATGAATATTCAGGATTGATTTCCTTTAGGATTGACTGGTTTGATCTCCTTGCAATCTAAAGGACTCTCAAGAGTCTTCTCTAACACCACAGTTCAAAAGCATCAATTCTTCACTTACCTCCAAATTATTTGGATAATATGCCATGATTATTCATTGTTTTTTTTAACCAGGTTTCTCTGTCCATGAGGGTTCTCCAGGCAAGAATACTAGACTGGTTTGCTGTGTCTGCTTTCAGGGGATCTTCCCAACTCAGGGATAAAACCCAGGTCTCTTGCATTGCAAGCAAATTCTTTATAAGCTGAGCTACCAGGGAAGCTCAATAGAGTATCTACTATGTGTCAAATATGTTCTAGGCACTTTGAATATGGCAAGAAGTCAAACATAAAAAATTTCTACACTATGAAACTTTTGTACTAGAGGGAGAAGGTAACTCTAAAGAATAAGCATAATAGTATCTTATTTCATTTAGTATATTACATATACAAACGATTAAATAGTATATGTACTGATTGAATAGGACTTTCCTGGCGGCTCAGAGAGGAATGAATTCACCTGCAATGCAGGAGACCAGGATTTGATCCCTTAGTCAAGAAGATTCCCTGGAGAAGGGAATGGCTATCCACTCCAGTATTCTTGCCTAGAAAGTCCCATGGATAGATAAGCCTGGCAGGTTACAGTCCATGAGGTAGCAAAGAGTCAGACACGACTGAGTGACTAACACTTTCACACTTTCACTGATTAAATAGTATGTTAGAAGATAATAGATGTTATTTTTAAAAAAATGCTAGAGACAAAAATACAAACCAGAAAGTCGAGTTCTATGGGCATGAGGCTCTGGCATTAGTATTTTTTAAAAGTTCTCTAAGTGATTCTAAAGTGCAACCAGATTTGAGAACCACTGCTTTCATCCACAGAGAATATCATTATTGTTCTGTAGGAGTTCTTTCTTTTGTTGTTAATTCATTCAGTCACTCATTTATTCAGATAAAGATTTACTTATTAAAAGATAGCACTTCCATTTTTCAGCCTTGTTGTAAACACCAGGGAAACAGCAATAAGAAAAGAGACAAAGTTCTTGCTCCCATGCTTT
Source organism: Antilocapra americana (assembly GCA_007570785.1). Classification (NCBI taxonomy): domain Eukaryota; kingdom Metazoa; phylum Chordata; class Mammalia; order Artiodactyla; family Antilocapridae; genus Antilocapra; species Antilocapra americana. Next base: position 1,653,273 of record ML663565.1, read on the forward strand.
TCACATACCAGACAATTGTGTTTTTCTTTCATCATCTTATTTAATTCTCACAACAAGTATATGCAGTGACCATTATTATTCTCACTTTTCAGGTGAGGAAACTGAGAATTCATCCAGTTAACACATTACTGACCAGGGAATTTTTGCAGAAATTAACCCCTATGGCCAATGATTTGTAAGAGAATATTGAAACACTCTGCTCAATAACGTTCAGGTAACAAAAGATGTATTAATATCTTTCTGGTCAATAAGTTGTTAAGAAACTTGAAAAAAGTCATACAACTATTAAGTGACAGATTCACTTAGTAGGATTCATACCCAGACCTGGAGGAATCAAACTGCCATTCTTGTATAACCCTCTCTCATAACTGTATTTTCCCTGTGTAAGGCCTTTAGGCACGTTTACTCCCATCTTATTTTCAGTACTTCATATGGACTAGTTTTGGGATGTAATTTAATGGAATTAAATGTGAACAGATTGAAATTGTGTAATTGATTGCATTCAGTTTTCATCACAAATTACTAATCTGATTCACACCTGCTGATATGACACCTGGAGGAAGGGAGTAGAGCTGGGTGGGCAGCTAGGCCTTACTGATCTCTGATATACCTGCCAACTAATCCTGTAAGAGCAATGTTTAAAAATTTCCAGTGGACTGTGATTAGGCAGGCAGACCACATAGCTATCATTAGCTTACCTGTTAGACACCTGGAAAATGTTGCAATCAGCCTAGTAAATTCTGAAGTTAATTTTCATTAAATCTCCTTATACAGGGGATTCATTGAGGTTATCTCCATATATTGTATGTGATACTCTCAATGTATTCCTCATATATGGATCATACATTTATATGAGATCATATATTTAGGTAAATTCTAAATTTTTGATCAGCATTTCACACTCAGTACTAATGGGTATTATTTTAAAGATATATACTGCTGTGGGTTGAATCATTCTCCCCTAAATTTCAAATGTTTAAGCCCAATCCCCCAGGATCTCAGGATGTGGTTGTATTCAGAAATAGGCCTTTAAATGAGGCCATTAGGGTGGGCCCTAGTCCAGTGTTGTCCTTATAAGAAGAGGAAATGAGACACACAGAGTAATGCCAAGGATGTGTGCACACAGAGGCAAGGCTGTGTGGGGCACAGTGGGAAGGTGGCCATGTGCAAGCCAAGGGGAGAAGCCTCAGAAGACACCAAACCAAGCCTTGATCTTGGACTTCCAGCATCCAGAGGTGTGGGAAAATAAACTTCTGTTGTTGAGACCACCCAGTCTGTAGTATTCTGTTATGACTGCTGAAGCAAAGTAACACCCATGCATCATACATTCCATTAAACAAATAATTACCATTCTATGTCTGACATAAGACTATACGGTTGGGAAGATGTCGTGGACCCTTTTTTCAAGGAACTTCCAGTCTCTTAGAAAGACACATACATGGATGAGACAGAGGCTAATAGGAGGTCTAGTAGATGAGATAAGTACTATCCTCAAGGGGGTCAAAGCCAAGACAGAGCAGCACAGATCACCCAGAGAAAAGTGTAAAAAGAGGGAAGAGCTGAGGGTGGCTGGGGTAGGGGGTAGAATGAACAACAGTACAGATGGTGAAGGCTTATGAGAGAGTAAAACAAGGAGGTGCCCAGCATGTGTTCTGGAGCCAGCATTACACCTAACTAGATAGGTGACCTTCAGGTGGAGACAATAAAATGCACACTTCATGGGGCTGTGGTGAAGATTAACTGTGACGGTGCCATGGACGTGATTTGCTGGCATCATTAAGCTCTCAGTAAGAGTAATGGAATTACGAGAGAACAGTGAGGACAGAAAGAAAGAAAAGATACAGCCTGAGAAACAGTGAGCGATAAGGGGTGTCCCCTGTAAGGACTTGAGACTAACCTGAATCCTCCCAAAAGAATTTCCCTAAAAGGAATATTGTACTCCCAAATTGACAATATATCCATATAAAAACAGTTGACAGTTGCCGAGCACCCCTGGGTACCAGAAGCTATTTTAAACATTTTGTTAGGTACTGCAAGGATATCCAACCAGTCCATCCTAAAGGAGATCAGTCCTGGGTGTTCATTGGAAGGACTGATGTTGAAGCTGAAACTCCAATACTTTGGCCACCTCATGAGAAGGGTTGACTCATTGGAAAAGACACTGACATAGGTCTGATAATAATTACCCCCACTTTATAGATGAAGTAACTAAAATGGAAAAAAATTGATGTATCACTGTGAAATGGAGTCAGGTGCTGGCAGTTCTGCCCCAGAGTCCTGACTGCATGCACACCAGGACTGCACACACACTGCCCCATAGGTGCAAGCCCTTAGCACCCTCACAACTTATTAATGCAGGAACTGAGACACTGAGAAGAGTCCTAACTACCCCAAACTGTAAAGCAGGCAGGTGGTAAAGCCAGAACTCAGAGTCCTCTAGCCTGTGGCCTGTGCCCTCTCCCAACTTGGCCGTTGCTCTCTTTTCAAGATATATAATTTTCAGAGACTGTCTTTTTTTTCCAAGTGAATATGTTGACTTTCACCAGACTCTGGATACTTCCTACCTCTCCATGTGATTTGGTGACTCTCAGAACAAAAAAAGAAAATTTCCAAAATATAAATTCTGTGACTACAGGGTGAAAAAGAAAATTTAAATACAACATTTTTGTGTGTGCACTTGCACTAAAAAGCTAGTATTTATGAAGACCCTAACTGACAGATAGAGTCCCTTGGACTGCAAGATCAAACCAGTCAATCCAAAAGGAAATCAACCCTGAATATTCATTGGAAGGATTGATGCTGAAGCTGAAGCTCCAATACTTTGGCCACCTGATGCAAAGAACTGACTCATTTGAAAAGACCCTGATGCTGGGAAAAATTGAAGGCAGGAGAAGGGGATGACAGAGGATGAGATGGTTAGACGGCATCACCAACTCAAAGGACATGAGTTTGAACAAGCTCCAGGAGTTGGTGATAGACAGGCAAGCCTGGCGTGCTGCAGTCCATGGGGTTGCAAAGAGTTGGACATGACTGAGAGACTGAACTGAACTGACTGACTCAGGGTACATTCACTGCACTTTCTCATTTCATCCTCATAGCAACCTTGGCAATGGGCAGGTGCCATTCTAAATTGTTGTGTAGATGAGGAGACTAGGGATCAGAGAGGTTGAAGTGGCTGATCCAAGTCTAACAGGTCATCAGTGGTAGAGCAGGAGCCTCAGAACCAGTTTTGTCAGACAGAGCCCACACCCCCTAACTCCAGGCTTCCTTATTAATGGTTCCAACCAGCATTCTCCTCTATACCTCCACTCACTCACACTAGTTCCCACTTGTGAAAGTCTTCTTTCCCCTACAAATCCTAATCATACCAAAGCACCAGTTTCCATCTTCCCTGCCCCACCTGCAGCCCTTTACACCAGAACACAAGTCTCAAACGACCCAAGGTGGCTGGTTTAAATGTAACTTCCTGATATTGTTGTTGTTCAGTCACTAAGTCACGTCCTACTCTTTGCAACCCCATGACCTGTAGCACTCCAAGCTCCTCTGCCCTCTACTATCTTCTAGAGTTTGCTCAAACTCATCTCCATTAAGTTGGTGATATTATCTAACCATCTCATCCTCTGCCGTCCCCTTCTCCTGTTGCCTTCAATCTTTCCCAACATCAGGGTCTTTTCCAAAGAGTAGACGCTTTGCATCAAGTGACAAAAGTATTGGAGTTTCAGCTTCAGCAGCAGTCCTCCCAATGAATATTGCCCTACCCCTAATCCAGTGAATTATAACCTAGGAGGGTGGGACTTGACTACATTTTTTCTTTTTTGAACTGTGCATTTCAACAGTCACTGGGGGATTCTGAAGCTCACTGATGTTGAGAGCACTGGTCTGCCCTAGGTCACGTGAAATGGGTGTACTAATGACAGGGTGATCTGGGGACACTTGGAGTCTGGCAAGAGGTGCACCAGCTCCAAGCAGGTTTGGTCACAAAGACAATACTTTGTTTGGCATTTCTCATAAAGGCAGAGTTATAAATGTTTATTGGGCTCGTAGGTTAACCAGCCAAAGCAGGGCTATTCATCACGCAGCTTAAGTATGGAACCAGTCAAACCTTGGTACTAATAACTGAAGAAATGTTAGTTATGGAACACAAGGAAAGAGAGGATGGTGGATTGCAATACACTTGTCATGGGTTTCATTCATGTTTACTGCATATTTACAAGTCAAAGAGTATGCACACCCTTTTGGCATTTCCACTTCAAACAAACAGATGTGTAAGAAAGCAACATGGATACCAGAGATTTAAATCAAGCTCTGTAATAAGCCACTTCAAAACACCAGGTGGCTAATTCAAATTAAAATATATTTTGTTTCTTTTCTGAATATGAGGGACGAGCAGAATAAACATATTTTCAATAACATTTGTGTAGCATTTATTTTCCTTTCTAACCCAGGGATACTCCATTCACATTACAGATACTCCCATAAATATGAACATGATTAACAATGATGATTTGATGTCAGGCATATTTGGAGTAAAGCAGCTTCTTTACCAACATTAATACATTTATTAAACACCTACTATGTATAAAGTATAAAATGAAAGAGATTTGGAAAATATCTGGACACTAGGCCAGGAAGCATCCTCATTCAGTCTGACCAAAGAAATTATAAAAACACTGGAATACAAGTTTTCCTCAACTGCTTCATCAACTAGCAAGGTTTAGGAAGCAGGAATTGCCTCCTCCTAGCAGCCCTCCTGGCTCTCCAGAGCACATGCAATTGTGCCATTGTTTCCTCAATCCAGTCAGTGACTCCAGAAAATGGAGGAAAAATAATCCATGCATCTTCCATAATGTTATTTTTGTAGTATCTGTTAAGAAACACATACTGCTGAAAGGTAACACATTCAGTTTTATCTTAAAATAACTTGTATTTCATTAAGCCCAGCAGTATCTGCATTCTACGCATATCTAACGAGCAGTTAAATCATGCGGTTGAGTCAGGCTACAGACCAGTCTTGGTGAACTGCAGAATTGGAAGTTCTCTTTGATAGTTTCAAGGGCCAGAAGCAGTGGCTCACACCCCACAGGCTAAGGTCTGTTATCCTAGCCTTTTATCTCAAGGGATTCTTCCCAGGCTCTTGTCCTTAGCTGATCTGTGGAAAGAGAGCCCTAGTGTCCAGTGAAAGAATGGAGTTCAGACTTGTTAGGAAATAGGAAGGCTGACAGCAGACGCCGGCTTCCACAGATGGTTTACAGCAGCATTTTCTAAAGTTGTCAGGATCTTCACCACCTTTAGTACCAGGGACTGAACCTCAGCTGGCTTAGAGCTCCTCCTTAATCCTCTGCAAAGATCTGATTTCACCCCGGAGGACACCTTGACTGGCTTAAAGCATGGTGGGTAGTAAAAGAGTGAGGCAAAAAGGCACTGTCAAGTAGCTCATAATCATCCAGTTCTCTCTGAAGGAGGCAGACATTGTCCTTAGGAGTAGGTACATTATAAACCTGGAGGCAGAAGAGAAGTGGGTTAAAGCAGAACGTTCTTGAGGTTTATTCCTCAAAAGTCAAACATGATTTCAGTTTGGGGTCATCCACCAAGCATGAAGGTTGTGGATAACAGTATTATTAATATTCCATAAATTCTTTATATAGTACTCAGTGGAAAATCATCATTTGTAATATTTATCTGGTGCTTGAATGAGAACATGCGATAATACGACAATTCAATTTTCTACTTTGACATTTCAGATATGACCAAGTCATGATAATCAATCAGCAATGCATTTATCATCTATATGAAGCCAATTATGCACCAATAATCAGTAAAATTTCAAACTTGTAACTTAGACCCGTGTGCAGTGGCGGCAGTGAAGGTGGAGACAATTTGCTATAATTAGGCTGTTATTGCTTCTAACAAAATGTTTTATACCTCAAAGGGCAGGCAGTGCTTTTAAACCTCAATTCCAGTCTGGCTCTTGATTATAAATTGCCTTTTGAATCATAAGCTTTTTAGAAGGGCAGTAGGAGATGCAGTCATCGGAAGGCAGCAAGAGCATATGGCTCTGAAATCAGAAAGCCTGTGGTTCAAATCCCAGCCCTGCATTTATTAACGGAGTAACCTTGGACAAGTGATTTCACTCTCTAAGACTCAGTTTCACATCTATAAATGGGCTTTCCTGATAGCTCAGTTGGTGAAGAATCCGCCTGTAATGCAGGAGACCCCAGTTCAATTCCTGGGTCAGGAAGATCCTCTAAAGAAGGGATAGGCTACCCACTCCAGTATTCTTGGGTTTCCCTTATAGCTCAGTTGGTAAAGAATCCACCTGTAGTGCAGGAGATCTAGGTTTGATGCCTGGGTTGGAAAGATTCCCTGGAGAAGGGAAAGGCTACCCACTCCAGTATTCTGGCCTGGAAAATTTCAAAGACTGTATGGTCCATGGGATCACAAAAAGTTGGACATGACTGAGCGATTTGCAGTCACTCCGTTGTGTCCAACTCTTTGCAACCCCATGAACTGTGTCCATGGAATTCTCCAGGCAGGAATACTGAAGTAGGTGGCCTTTCCCTTCTCCAAGGGATCTTCCCAAGCCAAGGATGGAACCCAGGTCTCCCGCATTGCAGGCAGATTCTTTACCAGCTGAGCCACAAAGAAAGCCCAAGAATACTGGGGTGGGTAGCCTTGCCCTTCTCCAGCAGATCTTCCCGACCCAGGAATTGAACCGGGGTCTTCTGCATTGCAGGTGGGTTCTCTACCAAGCACATAGGTGCTCCAAATGTAGCAGATATCAAATGTAGGAACTATCTATCATTAAATCCCCAAAAATATAAGCAAAGCTTAAGGGTTTAGATCATGTTTTTAAAAGAATAAATTTAAAACTTTCTATATAAGTGAATCAATGTTCAAAGAAGAAAAACATTTAAAACAGAACACTCATTATAGTCAAGTATTTTTAAAAATATTCTGATTACTAGACAACAATTATATGCACTATTTAAGTAATATCATAAAATGGATGCACTTGGTTCTTTGTTTATTGCATTCTTGAAGCCCATGTTAGAATTATAGGCACATAAACTGGAGCTATTAAGAATGCCTGTGGAAAGCATTTACTGATGCATCATTTAGCTTATATCTTGTCTTTGGAAGACAGAAAGCCAAACGGCTGCTTCTTTCAAACGTCACCCAGAAACATGGTGTTCATTTGAGGTCATCTACATGTTTGTCTGTGTTTGTCTGTGTGTGTGTATGTGTGTGTGCACATTGCACACTCACTTTCCACAACACCTCACAGGAGTTTCTCTGCCCCTAAGAGATAGTTAATAATGCTGTACTGCCTGGGACCAGGCATGATATGAAGGCAGCCAATACGCATGGGATGTGGCGCTGTAGAAAACTTCCCACGAAACTTCACAGAGCTAAAGAGTTGCTGCCAAGAATTCTTGAATCAAAATGAACACAATCATTCACTGTGTACAGTGTACAAAGAGCATATTATCACAAGGGATGTGTGTTCCAGTTATCGATTATTGTGTGATAGTAATGACAAGCACCCCAAAACACAGAGGCTTAAAATGTTTTCTCTCTCATAATTCCGTGGCTTGACCAGGGTGTCTGCTGCTCCACCTGGTGTTACCTGGAGTGTCAGAATGTCTGCAGTCACCCAGGAGCTTGACTGGCCTGGAACATCCAAGACGGCTCATGGCTGCCTCGTGTTGGCCCTCGGCCAGGAGGAGCTCAGCTGAGGCTGTCAACCGAAACACCTACACAAGGGGTCTCCATGTAGATTGGGCTTCTTGGTTGGGTGGCAAGGTTGCAAAAAGTAGCACCCCAAAAAAAACGAGTGTTGCAAACAGCCAGATGAAAGCAATAAAGCTTCTTTTGACCCCACCTTGGACACCACACAGTGTCATTTCCTCCTCATTCTATTGGTCAAGCAACTCAAAGGGCTAGCTGGATTCAAGCAATGATGATTAGACTTAGCTTCTGGGTGGGAGAACTGTTGGGTTTCAAGTTATTCTATGTATAATAGCTATAATACAAATTTATGGAAGGGAATATTGAATTCTTAGCAAATTTTAGTCATTAAATATTTTTCCATCAGCTCATAAAAATGTATAAGCAATTTAACAAGATGTTAGGAGTTCAAGCTCTGCTGTCAGAAAGCTCTAAATTTAAATATTGATACCTATTGATTGCAAGCCTCAATCTCTCTACCTCCAGATTGGTGATAGAAATTGACGTCACAGAGTGGTTTCAAGGATTGCACAGGAAAATGCACAGCAGATTGCTCAGTGCTAAGAAATAGTGGGCCCTTGTAGGTTCCAGAATGTTGGGATGCACAGCTCTAGCTGGCTTTCTCTTTCTAGTGACTCCCTTCCCCAACCCCTATCCTTTCCCTCATTTCATCTTCTACTGTATTTTTTTTAATTTAATTTTTTTTCCTTTACATTATCGTGTTGTTTTTGCCATACATTGACATGAATCTGCCATGGGTATACATGGCTGGACTGCTATAATGCTGGGCCATGTTGGGACTGGGAAGTGTCTACAGGTAGAAACTTATTGGAAAGATGAATTTTAACATTTGCTTAGGTAAAAAATAATTTACTAATGTCAAACAAAATTTAAGGGACATGACATTGATGGAAGAAAATGAAAAACTGAAAAAGTAGCCCTATTATCATCAAGTATCCTTTTTCGAAAATTCTTAAAACTCAAACCTGACAAATAAGTTGGGAGTCAGCTACTACATATTAATTACATGTGGTGAGTCAGTTCTGGCCCACTTGCCACATTTCTTGGGACAAAATTGACCAAGAGGCAGAAGCGGGCTCTAATGCATAATGAGTTAAAGGCAGTATGTGAGTGCATATTGGGAAAATTAGGTCCGAAGCCCAGGAATGCAGGAGGAAGAGGGGGCTGCAGGCCAATACAGAGCAGATAATCAGGAACCAAAAGAACTTCTGAATTCAACCTGTGCAGTTTGGGTAACAACAGTAGATTAAATAAGTGGGAGGTAGGAAATCATACTGGGCAGAAGACAAAGGTCAAATCACTGAAGCATTGAAAGTTCACAGAAAAGATCCTGCTGGCCTTCCTGAGGCTGTTCCTCTTACTACCTATTTCAAGCAACCATTTGCTGCCTGGAGTAGAAACCTGCACTGTTGTGGCTTCTGACCCAAGCTCAGTCCAATTAAACCCAAATTCAGCCCAGCCAGAAGCTCAGTGCAGGAGTGGAAATTTTGTTAAATTCAAATCTATTATTTGAATAAAGGAAGGGTACTCTCTGGCCCTAAACTATGCAAGTGACTATCTCATGAGATGAAGCGGTTCAGTAAACATCATGCATGAGGTTTTGTTCCCATAGTCTGAAGACAGCAAGAGTTATACACATGAGAGGAACCTCAGAATCTGCTTTATAAAGTGTTTAGGGACTCTGAGGGGAAAAACATTTATGAAAGTTCCATAGACAGGACCGTTCTCTGGGAGTCATAATCCTGGTCATGGGTAGAAAAAGGTTCCAACAAAGCTTTCCAATAGAAAACTTTTTTAAAAGGCTGACTGACGGCTGATGGGCTTTCCGGGGGGGCACTAGTGGTAAAGAGCCCGCCCGACAAGGCAGGAGACTTAAGTGATGCAAGTTTGATCCCTAGGTCAGGAAGATGCCCTGGAGGAGGAAATGGCAACCTCTTCCAGTGTTCAAGGAGCCTGGCGGGTTATGGTTCCTAGGGTCGCAAAGTCGGACACGATTGACACAATGCAGCACTAGCACGTTAATAATGTTGAAAGACAATTTATAGACAATGCATTAGCCGCCGAAATTAGACTCATAGTAAGACTTTCACACCTTATTACATACTGTATATGTTATATTGTTGAGAGTAACTTTTATCCACTTACACTTTCTTAATGTATAAGCTAGAAGGGAAAATGTCACCTAACATTCCCATTCTGGTGCACTTCCTATTCTGTTAGTGCCATCAAACTAGAAACAGCTTCCTAGGACTGTCGGTCCCTTTGAGAATGTCCCCAGGACGCTGACAGTCACATCAGTTATCAAGTCATGACCTTGATGTGAATTTCTTATACAGTTTTGTTTGAACTCAAGAGATGCTGGTTGAATGAGTGGTTCAAATGAATCTCATTGCCTTTGCCCCCCTCCCTACCCAGAGAACTTCTTTTCTAAAAATGCTCATTGGCCACATTATATTGTAACTGAAAAGAAGAATTCACCTTTAATGATACTCAAATGATTGTCCCATACCTTCAGACAGCCATTTATTACTTAAAACCATGATATCAGAGAAAAATAGGTTTATATCTCGTAGAATCAGATTCCACTGACTATACCCTGCCAACTATAGACTTGCATTTAAATGTACACTTAATTGGATGGGAGTTTATCCAGGCAAAGGTGCAGATCTGCAGTCACCAGGCCATGTGGAATTGACTGTTACTCATTAAAGTTATCCTTAGATAAAGATTTAAATCTATTTCATTTCCTTGCTTGGTATCACTAAAGTAAATAGAACTAAGACATGAGAGTTAAAGGAGATTTTCCAGCCAAGAACATTGACAGCTGAAATATAATCAGTTTCTAAGATTTATAATGCTATTGACTTTTCTTTTGCATCATAAATTTCACTGCTCTCTGCCTGAGTTTTATTATAATATCATATCATATTAGGGAGATCAGCTTTGCTGGTGACAAATGAAAATCACTGATATGAAAAAAATTCCCATTATCAGCTCATCACCTAATCATATTAGCATCTTTGTATCCTATTATCAATTTTTTATATAAAATAATGTTTCCTAATGACAGGGATTTCACTAATGCTGTATGAGTGGGACTAATGTCATTTGAGAGTTCTCATCATGCATATCCTACTTGAAAGCAAAGAGTATTTGTTTTCTACACAGATTGAAAATTTCAAATGGGTATCTAGCAATTCAGGCAAAAGTGTGAGGCTTTATGGGAAAAAATCCTCTTGATTTGCATTTAAGGGCCCATCACAATTTGATCTCAACTTTCAATCGGCACCATAATGACTCACAAAATTTGAAGGTAGTTACAGTAAATTTTTTAAAACCCCAATCAGCTAACCTACTGAATGCAAAGCAGAATAGATCTAATTTCTTTAGTTAACACTCATACTATACTCAAAGTCAAATCAGGGTAAAGTTCAGGTGAGTTTCCTGTTACCCAATACCAAGTATTTGCCAATGCCACTGAATGAGTGATTTTTACCTATTTGTTACTAAACTTACAACTGTCTTAGATTAGTTGAACCCAGTATTTCTACAATTTATTATTTAGAATGTGATTGAATCACTGGAGTTTGTAGCTCTATCTGCAAGATGGTGAACCCAGTCAATCACCTCAGCGATTCAGTATGACAACCAGTCAATGCAGTGAGAAAATCAATTTTATCAGTTCATTGAACTGAACTGACACCTGTAGACACATGCAAATCAAAGGTTCTTCATGGTTTCCCATCGCTACTGCGGCAGCTGCTTCTCTGTCGCCAGGTAGGGTAAGGTTCTCACACAGCCAGAATTCCACAGAAGTGGAGCCCAGCTCTTCCATGTATTTTTGAGTTCCCTTGGCATCTGGCATGGGACTAGGAGACACTTGCTAAGCAGCACCAAATACCTCTCCAGGCCAACTGCAGCCTGGGGCCCGAGAGCATGCTGAGCTCCCTTGATGAGGACTCCCCTGTCTGACTTCTCAGTGCTTCTAGAATTCAGGGCTCACCTTTGACCCTGCTTGAAAGTATGTTACCAGTGATTCTCAAACTGACATCTCAGCCTTCTCCAGCATTTCATCCAAGAAGCTTGTTTACCAGCCTCTCATTGCATTCCTCTCATAGTCAGTCAAGAGCTTCTAGAATCCATCAGTTCAGTTCAGTCATTCAGTTGTGTCTGACTCTTTGCAACCCCATGGACTGCAGCATGCCAGGCTTTCCTGTTCATCACCAACTCCCAGATGTTGCTCAAACTCATGTCCATCGAGTCAGTGATGCCATCAACCACCTCATCCTCTGTCGTCCCCTTCTCCTCGTGCCCTCAATCTTTCCCAGCATCAAGGTCTTTTTCATTGTGGCAGTTCTTCCCATCAGGTGGCCAAAGTATTGGAGCTTCAGCTTCAGCGTCAGTCCTCCCAATGAATATTCAGGACTGATTTTCTTTAGGATTAGCTGGTTGGATCACCTTGCATTCCAAGGGACTCTCCAGAGGCATCTCAAACACCACAGTTCAAAGGCATCAATTCTTCCATGCTCGTCTTTCTTTATGGTCCAACTCTCACATCCATGCATGACTACTGGAAAAACCATAGCTTTGACTAGATATACCTTTATTGGTAAAATGAGGTCTCTTCTGTATATATACTGTATAGGTTGGTCATAGCTTTTCTTCCAAGGAGCAAGCATCTTTTAATTTCATGGCTGCATTCACCATCTGTGGTGATTTTGGAGCCCAAGAAAATAAAATCTGTCACTGTTTCCCCATCTATTTGCAGTGCAGTGATGGGATCGGATGCCATTCATTTTTTGAATGTTGAGTTTTAAGCCAATTTTTTCACTCTCCTCTTTCACTTTCATAAAGAGGCTCTTTAGTTCTTCTTCCCTTTCTACCATAAGGGCAGTGCTATCTGCATATCTGAGGTTATTGATATTTCTCCTGGAAATCTTGATTCCAGCTTGTACTTCATCCAGTCCAGCATTTCACATGATGTACTCTGCATAAAGGTTAAATAAGCAGGATGACAATATATAGCCTTGGAGAATTCTTTTCCCAATTCGGAACCAGTTCCTTGTTCCATATCTGTTACTAACTATTGCCTCTTGACCTGCATACAGATTTCTCAGGAATCCATAGAGTGGTTAAATAGCTGAATTTCTCATGAACCCTCCCTACATGTCACCAGCTGAAACGAAAATGCTTAAAACAGAGGTTCCCTGTCTTTATAACCCATGCAATGAATAGCAGAGCATTTAAATTAGGGTTTAGTAAATATGCAATGGCTGGATTAATCAACTAATTAATTTAAAGCATGCGTATGCGCTAAGTCACTTCAGTCATGTCCAACTCTTTGCAACCATATGGACTGTAGCCCAATAAGCTCCTCTCTCCATGGGATTCTCCAGGCAAGAATACTGGAGTGGGTTGCCATGCCCTCCTCCAGGAGATCTTCCTAACCTAGGGATTGAACCCGTGTCTCTTATGTCTCCTGCATTAGCAGGCTGGTTTTTTTTTTTACCAGTAGTGCCACCTGGGAAGCCCAATTTAAAGCAGTGGTATTCAAATTATAGATGGCATTAAAAGAAATCACTTGAAGTCATGTCTAAATATGGATTCCTAAACTCCCTTCTCCCCAAAATGTTTATTTAACAGGTCTGGATCAGGTGCAGGTACCTGGATTTTTACCAAGTACCCTAGGTGATATGCTTTGATTTAAAGTATCAGTTATCTTCAGTGATCTGAATCTTACTTTAAAAAGCAAAACAGTATGTAAATGTTTGCTATATGACAAATTTTCTAAGCTGACCCATTTCTGCTGCAAGTGTCTATTTTTGTGTTGCTTTGATGCATCATTTATCTAAGACTAGGGAAATAATCAGGCATATCTTTAAAACATATTTCCAGCCCTGAGTTTCAGCGCAAATTAGTTAGGAAGGCGTCCCTAAGTGAAATGTGTGAAAACATTTTCAGGCAGAATACATGAAGACATTTGTTAAAATATCTCCCCTCACGTGGTTTTCTCGTGACCTCCACTTCATGAATTTCCAGGCACCTGGCTATAGAAGGAAACGCACACAAGTCTGGAGCGGTTCCCACCTTTAAGGAGAGACCAGAGGAGTCGGGAAAAAGCCTAACTACACTGTCAGGATGAAGGAACAGGTACGGGAATGTCAGCTTCCTAGGATACTAGTAGAAGCCAGACAATATAAAGGAAGAGAGAAGGTTAGAAATGTCACATCTCTGCTGGTTTCTCTGGCAGTGGAGTTGCCTCCTGGCTGTGTTCCTGTACTAACAAGGATATGTCTACACAGCAGAGCTTTTTACAGTATAGTCCAGTTCATGGCTCACCGCCTTCACAAGTTCATAAACCCTTCAAGGCAGGGCCTATGACTGATGGTGTCATGATTGACAGCTTGTTGTAGAGGCAGACCCCAAATTCAAGGCCAGGTCTGCCATTTATTAGTTGTGTGGCCCTGACAATCTAAGCCTCAGATTCCTCATCTGCCAAATGGACACAGTAATAACTTCCCTGGAAAAATGATTAAATGAATTAAGTGAAATAATCCATGTAAAATGCTTAGCAAACTTGCTTAGTGTCAGATATGTGTTAGCTCGTATAATTATTGTTCATTTTGTGTCCCCAGGAAAGTTTGTGATACACGGAATGGAAACGGGGATGTCTGATGCCTATCCGACCAGAGGCCAGCCTCTAGCTCCAGATGGACCCCTGAGGTAGACAGAAGTCAAGGCTAGTTACATGCCCACCCTTGGTCACTCTCAGTCCTGGCAATGAGCCTTATGTGGAAACCTAACCCTGGTGTATTTGGACCGAAAGCTGAAGCCACGAGACTTCCATGGCCCCTCTCTTGGGTCCACCCTCTGATCTTGGGTCTTAAAGTTTCACCACTCTATGGAAAGAAAACATTCAGAAAGGAGATGCTGAAGAAGAGAAAAGCCTTCCCTAAGCCTCACTGCTAGATCATCTTGACAAAATTATTAGTATAAGATTAGTATAATTATTATAAGATGCCCTCCCTACACACCCAGGCCCATGGAATTCTCCAGGCCAGAATATTGGAGTGGGGTAGCCATTCCCTTCTCCAGGGGATCTTCCCAACCCAAGGGTTGAACCCAGGTCTCCTGCACTGCAGGCAGATTCTTTACCAGCTGAGCCACAAGGGAAGCCCACACACCAAGGTAGGGAGGATAAATTCTGTGGTTACCCAGCCCCTATGCAACAGAGGGCAGGAGTCACTCCAAGTCACCTGCAGCAAATTGGAAGTGGCTCAAGCCTGTCACATGACACCAGCCTCCAGGGCTAATAGGGAGAAGAAACCATCCGGGAGGAGGAGAACCTCCAAGCATGTAAACTGCCGGCCCCACCTCCACTCAGGAAGGCCTGCCCTGGAGCCTTGCAGCCCAGCTGTCTACCTGGAGACGCCTTTGGCCCTGGACTGCTGTCGAAGCCCCTCTTCCTCAATGGGTGACAGCACAGGGAGGTCTAGCTCCCGGGAGAGTTTTAAAGAGGCCTCTGAACCCCTTTCCCAGCAGGGTCCCCAGTCTCCATAAGGATCTCAAAATATGAACTTTCACTTCAGGAAAAGCCTTTCCATGGACTTCAGAGCCGGTTTGTCGTAGATAACCATAACATTCTTGGATAAGGGACAAAAGACAATCTAACAAGCTGCTAGTTGAACAGTGGTCACAGGCTATCAGACGAGTCCAAAATAATAATAAAAATCACAGTCAGCCGCAATAACTAATTTCTGTCAAGCACTTTATGTTCACAATGTGCTTCCATGACCTCATTTCTTGTCTTTTCTGACTTTTAACCTCTTTGTTAGCCAAAATGACACAGAGAACGTGATTTGCCACAGTCGCACACATGGAGCAGGCCTGCAAACTGAACCCATGGCTCATAATTTCAAATCTTGTGATTCTCTCTAATAGTCACATCATAATCAGATTAAACTCGCAAACTTAAATATGGGGGGGTGGGGAGGAAAATGTGGTGTGTAAACAAAACAGCTTCCGTGACAGGCTGCTGGGAGATACAGCAGGCCCTAGCTGCGGAGACCTCCCCCATCCTCACACCTCCCCGTACCTTACTCCGTGACAGGCTGCTGTGATATACAGCCTGCCCTAGTTCCAGCGACCTCCCCCACCCTCACCTCATACCTCCCCCCACGAGCCAGGAAAGTCCCACGCACGCCAAGAGATAGACCATCCAGGGCAGATGCGCAGTTTAAACTGACCAAACATTGACTGCCAGCTATACCAATGCTGTAACAAAGAACTGCCTGTATAAAAGCAACTGTGATCTGGAGCGCAGGGCTCTTGTCGGATTCCACTGTGTGGATGAGACTTGCGCCCTAGACGGCTAGCAATAAACCCCTTTATGCTTTTGCATTACTGTGTGGACTTGGTCTCTTCAGGGGCTTGGGACCCGGAGTTTGGACTTAACAGAAAATACAGCTAGAAGGAAAAACCAGAGAGGAACCATTTATGAAGTGCAGGCAACATCTCTGACCCATTCTTTTTTTATTTATTTATTTTTCCCTTTACATTATCATGTTGGTTTTGCCATACATTGACACGAATCTGCCATGGGTATACATGACCCATTCTTTCGATGCAAACACACAGTGGAAGAAGAAAATGATTGAAGGCAGGGCCAAGCTGTTCACTCAGTCATCTCGGGCCTCAGATGCTTTCATGGAGCATCTCATCTTACTGAACGTGATTCTAAGACTTGACGGTTTGTATTTGGGGACAACAAACTCCTAAGTACAGATGAACCTGACTAGTTCTCCTCATGTTCAACCCAAGGAAACAACCATATGGTAGATATTAGAGGGAAAACCCGGCGAGCGACAGCATCTGGCCCCTCGTGGCACCTTCCCAGAGGTGTAGCCCCTCCACTGTTCAGCATCGTACTGCTGCGAAAGTGCTTTCACAGACCCCACCTCATCCAATCTGGTCAACATCCCGGAGACAGGGGGAGATAGAAGAGATGAGCTTACCCCCAACTTGTGGTGAGGTAAGATAATCTTTTATGATAATACATCGTGTTTTTTCTCTCTGCATTTGTTCTACAAGGAAAGAGGGGATTGAGTGGTTAGGACTCAGGCAGAGCAGGCCTCTTGGAGCGTAGTGCTCAGACGTGGGCAAGGTGCTTGTGCCCGGGCTTGGTCCAGAAGCCTCGGGGCTGCCTGCCTCGGGGCACACGGCTTGGACGGCGCGGTTGGAGCTGTGAGAACACTGGCCTGGCTCTGCATGGTCCTTCCCACAAAGCTAGGCACCGCCAAGCCTCCTGGGTCCTCGCACAATGCAGAGGAGTTGGAAGAAGCCCCAGCAATAACTGTATATAAGTTTCTTGCTCACTGTGGGAGATGAGCTTGCACAGTCAAGTTCATCTTGACTATTTGTTTTAAAATTAAGGGAATTTTTTAGAGCAGTTTAAAGTTCACAGCAGAATTACCAGGAAGGTATAAAGATTTCACATGCACACCCGCCCCTACATGTGTATCACCTCCCTGTTTATCTATATCCTTCACCAGGATGGTACATTTGTTACAATGGATGAAACTACATGGACACGTCATAATTACCCAAAGTCCATAGTTACCAGAAGGTGCTGTGCATTCTTGAGACAAATGTATAATGACATGCATTCACCATTATGGTATCATGCAGAGTATTTTTACTACCCTAAAAATTCTCTGTACTCTGACTTTTCATCTACCCTTCCACCTCTAATCCTTGAACAACCACTGATCTATTTACTGTCTCTATACTTCCATCTTTTCCAGAGCATCATATTTGTCATATTGTCATTCAGTCTCTAAGTCACGTCCAACTCTTTGTGACCCCATGGACTCCAGCACCCCAGGCTTCCTTGTCCTTCACCATCTCCCAGACTTTGCTCAAATTCATGTCCACCGAGTCAGTGATGCTATCTAACCATCTCCTCCTCTGCTGGCCTCTTCTCCTCCTGCCCCCAAACTTGCCCAGGATTGGGGTCTTTGGCAATGAGTTGGCTCTTCATATAGGTGACCAAAGTATTGGAGCTTCAGCTTCAACATCAGGCCTTCCAATAAACATTCAGTGTTGATTTTCTTTAAAGTTGATTGGTTTGATCTCCTTGCTGTCCAAGGGACTATAGTATGTAGCCTTTACAGAGTGTCTTCTTTAACTTAGTGATATTCATTTGTTTCCTCCATGTCTTTTTTGGGCTTGATAGGCTCACTTCTTTTTTAGCACTGAGCAATATTCCATTGTCTGGACACATCACAGTTTATTTATCTGTTCACCTAATAAAGGATATCTTGGTTCCTTCCAAGTTTTGTGCTGACTTTTTTTAATGAAAATATATTAAATTCCTTGCAGATCTTATTTTGTGATTACAAATTTTTCCCTACCTGTGAATAAAAGGAAAATAAGATGCCAAACATCCAGAAAAATCACATATTTAAGTTATAAGAGCAAACTTTGTGTGGAATGAGACAGTTTATTAGGCAGACTCTTGGCTAATATGTGCTTTTCCTTTGTTTCCTATACAGATCTCAGTTATTTAAAATGCCACTTGGGTGCCCCTGTCTTTACTACTTGGTGGACTGTCTCTAACACCAATTACTATCCTAACTGTGTGACATCGAAACAACTAGTATGGCTCTTTGGAGACATACAAAAGAAAGGGAAGGCACACAATCATTAAACAAGTTTTTGCACCCACGTGCCAGGGCCTTTCCGCATCATATAAAAAGCAGCTCAGTTTAATCTTTCCTTGTCATCAAAGAGTCTGTGCATATAAACTCACTTAATATTCATCTAGTTGTATATGTCTCTTACACATCCTGTTCTGCTCTCTCTGCAGACTTTTGGCTTTGCTCATTCTTAGTATTTGAGGATTTGTTTTCTTGATTTCAGGCTCAGCTGTAGTCAAGGGTTTCTCTTACATCAAATCCAGCATGTCTCTATGTTCAGAGTCGGAGGAGGTTTTCTCATAGCCCTCGAGTTTGCCATAATCTCCACAGAAATTTCATTCTTTATTCAACCAGCCTATTTGAATTCTTAAGAGGTGTCAGGTACTATACAAGTCACAGGGAATGAGACAAACAGAAGTGAGATGAAAAGCCTGTTCCCAACAACCTGATAGGCTATAGAAGACCACAGATAAACTCCAGTACAACAGGGCTCTCGGCAGCCTAGGCACTTGCAAAGGGAAGAGGAGCAAAGAACTGACCATTGGCTATGGCCAGGAAGCAGGAGAAGGCTTTGCATGTAGGCTGTGTGTGATGAATGTGACCTGCCAAAACCCATCCATGATCAGTGTGTCAGTGACAGAAATTAACTTTGACGTTTCTGATCTGAACCTGCTTTTAAAACGCAATAGAGCATAATGTAAAGTGGCTTGTTAGACTGCCTAAGAACCATGGGTCAAAGTTCTCACTCTGAGTCTGCAGGCACTTGAGAGAACCCTTGTACACGTCTAAGCATCACTTTCTCACCACATGATTTAGCCAGTTAGGTGAAATAATCTCTTAAGATCTTATCTAGCTGAAAATTACATGATTGTGATACTGAACTGTTATCATTTTCCCACAAAAAGCATTTTTACTCAATTTTTTTAAGGAAATACAGCTAATTATATTTCTTTGCCAAGGTCAATGAGTGCAATTTAACTAAAGAAACAGACCCAGAAGGAGAAATAGACATAGACCAAAAGACTAAAGAGAGGAAAGATTGCTGATGAGCATTAGCTGCAATTAGCACAGTAATGCTGGAACACTGTAAAACGAAGCTGGTTGTTTAGTATCAACAGGCAGAAAATCATTTTGACTGTGGGTCATTTTGTCTATGGGTCACCACCTGAACCACAAACTTCTCAAAGTTTCAAGTCACAACTTGGCAGCTCACCACCAAGCACCAAGGGACCCTTAATAAATGCAAATTGGTGACAAGGAAGAAGACAGCATCCTTTTCTTGGTGTTCGTTGGGTGTTGCTGAGAACAGACTTTCAACCTCCCACCTCAACAATCCGGTTCTTTCTCCTGACAAGCAGCCCGTTCTCTTAGCGGTAATGAGCCCTGTTAATGCAATGCATTAAGTCCCCTAGATCAAAGATAATGGAAACTATGTCCTTGAGAGCACAGGTCAGTATAAAGTGAGGTGAATCATGATGCTAAATGCGCAGTTTCATTTGCTCACCCAATTCTGAATATGTTTACGATCTTCAGCTCAGCTCTGCCAAAATTGGGTTCTGGTTCCATCCCTAACGGCAGACAAAAGGGGAAGCGCAGCGCCATCTGCTGTCTGTCTGGGCGAAGAACTGACACTGGGAAGAAATGCCGGCTGTGTCCTTCTGAAGGCGTTTCTTCCAATGGCACTGTGACTACGTTCTGGAAAGAAATTTTCTCTAATATAAACGAATACATGACATTTATTTTGTAGTTGGATTTTTTATTATTTACTATCATTTTATTTTTGTTTGATATTCTAGATAAGAGTCTCAGACAAAAATGAGATTTGAAGTTTAAAACCTAGTTTATATTTATGCATGTCACAGAACCACAGCATACAATTTTTAGTAAAGCATCAGAACTTAATTTCAGTTCTTGTCTTTATTTTAAATACTGCAAAGTTAATGCCACACACAAAGGGAAATATTGCTGAGGGAAAATGTATTCAAACAATGTTATAAAACAGCATCTTTTGAGTTACCAAGATAAATATTTTTAAAATAACCTATTAGACTTTAAAGAATGATTCAAAACTATTTCTCCTTCCTTAAAATAGCTGAACATTTTTTAATTTTTTAATTTTTTACTGGAGTATAGTCGATTAACAATGTTGGGGTAGTTTCAGGTGAACAGCTAAGGGACTTAGCTAGCCATACATATATTTGTATCCATTCTCCCCCAGAGTCCCCTTCCATCCAGGCTGCCACATAACATTGAGCAGAGTTCCATGTGAAATTTTGCACCAAGTTTACTGATCTTTTCTTATTGGACTCAATGTAATTCTCTTTTAATAGAGCCTATTTTCAGATCTAACAGTGGTACATGGGATTTTTTTCAAGTCTAGATGAATATGCCCCAGGGGTGGTGGTGGTGGTTTAGTCGCTAAGTCGTGTATGACTCTTGAGACCCCGTGGACTGTAGCCCACCAGGCTCCTTTGTCCATGGGATTCTCTAGGCAAGAATACTGGAATGGGTAGCCATTTCCTTCTCCAGGTGAAATATGCCCCAGATAGGACTAGATACTGGTCTCTAACTTGGATGATTTGGGGTTTGTGTGATATGACTGGGGAAAATGGTAAACAGGATGTCAAGGACAGCCACAACCGTCTTAAAACCCTTATCTAAATGTATAGCCAGCCATAAAATTCTAGTTGGGAACACAGCAGAAATCTCCACACAAAGGCAGCCTCTTTTGACACCTCCTGCCAACATCTAATTTCAGATGTTGACTTTTATTAATTAAATTTCTATTACTATAACTTGAGATGGGAGTCACAGTAAGAGATAAACAATGCTTATTTTTATTATAAATATTCCCCCGAATACTAGGAGAGAACAACATGCTAAAAATAGTATTCAGAAACAAATTATAGATTGAGCCATAAGAAACTGCTGCTAGTTGACTATTTTTTACCTTAGATAAAGCAATTTCACACATCACTTAGGAAACAGGAAACTCAAGAAAAGATGCACCAACATGGGTGTGACTAGGGAATATCATTTCTTGTGCGTGCAGTTTTTAACTGCACACTGTTTGTTCACAGCCAAGGCCATGTTTATGCAATGTGCCTGGCTGGCTTCATGAGTTTTATCAAATAGCACCATCACTCAGCAGAATACGCCAGCTCAAATAAGCTTCCAGTGAGGGCTATCAATTTAGGTGTTGCAACTTAGTTTTCTCATTCTCATTTACTAACTTTCTGTCAAACCTTTTTGTTATAATATAGATAAGAACTGCATATTAAATTAGGTAATAGACATATTATGTTGTAAAAGTCCATTTTTATGGCAGTTGCTTGAAGGTAAGAAAGTATCTCCTCAAAGAGCTGAAAAAAGTGGGTAAGTTCTCAAGCCAACTCACAAGTCTGTGTAGTTTATCATGCACTTAACATTATGATGTGATTATACAGACCAGAATAACAAGCCCAGGAAACAGAAAGCCAAAAAGGGGCAGGAAAAGGATCAAAAAGTGGCACTGTGATGCCATTTCCAGTATCTGCCATATTGTGCTATTTTAAAGTACTAAAATGCACATTTAGTTCTGGATGATACCGATGTTTCAATATTTGAAAAAATATGAAATCTGAATCCTTTATGTATCCAAAAATCAGCAACTCAGTTGTTCAGTTTGTGCCACAAAACAAATCTGTGCTTGTTTTTAAAACCTGGGCAAGACCGCACCCTAAAGGGTGTGATAAGCAATCAAATGTGCAATTGCAAAGCTTCCACAGAAAGGATTAGTTTTCTTCCAATTCAAAGATTTTCTAAACAAATGAAATATGAATCTGTCAGTACCGAAACTGATAAAGATCCCTCAACCTCAGTCTCCAAGACACTAAGAAAGACAAAGACAAACCCGACATGCTTTCTTCCAAACAAAATATTGCAGCTTACCATAATAAAAAGATTGTCACTCTCAAAAATTTTCAAAAAGTACTCCTCAAAGAGATGGGATTATTTGAAGATAAAAGAGTCAAAAGTAAATGTCTGGAGTTAGCTTCCAGCTTGCTTCTCCACTTCTGACATGTACAGAATCAGAAAAAGCATCATCAGCAGCTGGAGAAATTTGTATAAAAACAGACTTGCGACTTACTAATGATACTGTTGACCTCATTTCTTTTAAGCTGGTACTTCTTAAAAGAACTATATATTACACTAGATATTTGATTTTCTATTTTGTGACTAATTTAATTTTCTTCCTTTTCTGAAAAGCCCATTTAAATAAGGCATTATCTTATATATTTCATCTTTTAATAATTTATATTATTATAATGCCTATTTATTTTCATAAATGTATATGTTACTTGAAGGTTTCTAGGTTTGTAATTTCATATTTGAAATATATGATGTTTTTAATCCAGCTGAATGTTTAGAATTCTGAAATTTTGTTTTAAATAAATTATGAATGATACATGGATTTCATTTTTCATTTCACTTAGAATCAAAATAAATACAGAAGTGCTAGAAATGTCATTTTTTCTGGTGGATCATAATTTCTAGTGATGCTCAGAGACAGCACGTTGAGGAGGAACATGGTGGAGAACAAGGAACTAGGAGACCATAAATAGTGAATGTTACCCCTTCACCAATATGTAATTAAAAATTAAAACAATACTAAGTCATAAACTAAACCCAACAGTCTTTATTTTTCTCACAATGAATAATAAATATTTTTGTTAAATATTTCATTTTCCACAAGAAAATATGTGTTGGTTCCCTAAACATATGACACGCTTCATCCGTCTATATGGAGTCCTCCCCAGCCTTCTTTGGCTCCAACTCTGCTTCTATTCACCAGTGATTTCACCTCTCCAGGCCTCTTTCTTCATCAGCATGGTAAAGCTTTTGATTAGATGACATCCAGCCTCCCATCCAGCTCTAAAGAATTACTCTCCACTTCCAGTCACTGCAGAGTCAGTCCTAGGCAAATGCAATATTGTGATTTATAATCAGATAATATATTGGTCTTCATCCCCATTTCTGGCACTTTCTTTCTTTTTTTTTTTTTTGTCGCTCAGTCATGTCCGACTCTTTGGGACCCCATGGACTGTACCAGGCTCCTCCGTCCATGGGATTTTCCAGGCAAGAATACTGGAGTGGGTTGCCATTTCCTTCTCCAGGGGATCTTCCTGACCCCAAGGATGGAACCCTGGCCTCCCGCACTGCAGGCAGACCCTTTACCATCTAAGCCACCAGGGAAGTCCCTTCTAAAAACCTTGTAATTTCCTAAGAGGTGAGAGGGATTAAGGTGTCTCTTGTGTTAATTAGGTGGCTTCTGGACCCCACCTAGAGCTTACTAGGTGGTGCTAGTGATAAGGAGCCTGCCTGCCAGGAGACTTTAGAGGCACAGGTTCAATCCCTGGGTTGAGAAGATCCCCTGGAGAAGGGCATGGCAACCCACTCCAGTATTCTTGCCAGGAGAATCCCATGTACAGAGGGGCCTGGTGGGCTACAGTTCAGGGTCACAAAGAGCAACTGAGCAATTCAGTGCAGCACAGCACAGGACCCCATGTAAGGATTGCCAAGAGACCCCACCTAAGGTTGCCAAGAGAACAAGCCAGGTGATTAGAGGGTTGGAACTTTCAGTCCCACTATGAGACCTTCAGGAAGGGGGAGGGGCTAGAGATTAAATTCAATCACCAATTGCCAATGATTTAATCAATCATGCTTATGTATTATAATAAAGCCTCCATTTAAAAAAACAAACAGAAAAAATAGGATTTGGAGAGCTTTGGCATTGGTACATACATAGTTATTGGGAAGAGCAGCGCTCCTGGAGAGGGCATGGAAGATCCAAGTCATTTCCCCTCACCTCACCCTATGGATCTCTTCCATATCTAGTAAGTGAAATGTTCTCTGAATTCAGAGGGCCACTCCAGCAAATAAATTGACTCCAAAGGGGTGGGGGGGATCATTGGAACCTTGGATCTGTAGCTGGTCCATCAGAAGCACAGATGACAATCCAAAGTTGCCACTGGCATCCAAAGGGGAATTGGTAAGGGAAGGGGGCAGGGGAAGAGTGCCGTCTTATAAGACTAAGCCCTTACTCTGTGGGATCTGACCCTACCTCCCAATTGATAGTGTCAGCATCTAACTGAATTGTAGGACACTAAGCTGCTGTCAGAGGACTGCTTGCTGGGGTGGGAACTCCCTTCCCATACACTGGAAATTGGTTGCAAAACCTTTTAGCCATGTATATGAACACCTTTGTAGTCTTCCCACCTCCATTTAAGACAGCAAGCTGTTGAACTAATTGAAAGGACTGTGTGAATGAATGATAGATAGCCTTAACCCTTCCAAGTCTGTATGTATATTATTAGCCACAAGTCTCTAATTAGGTGGACTTCGGGCATTTTTAAGGATGATTTTCATATGGGTGATAAGCATGGTATTTGCTGAGAACAAAGGCTTTGGTGTATGATTGATATGGATATAGAGATTGACAAGTTCTTCCAAATTGGGCAGGTAAATGGATTTGGTAAGGGCATGGAAAAATAAGTATTCTCAAATACTCCTCTAAGAAGAGTAATTTGGTTCTATCTTTCAGATTTTCAAAGTGTGTTTCCATTGGCTGGACAATTCCACTTGAGGAATTTGTCCTATAAATTTATTCACAAAAGGAAAAATTTGGGTAGAAGGACCTTTGTGAGGGCTGAGAATTCAAAGGCGTAGACTCTGCTAGTTATCCTCAGCCCCTCACCCATCTTCTAC
Source organism: Antilocapra americana (assembly GCA_007570785.1). Lineage (NCBI taxonomy): Eukaryota > Metazoa > Chordata > Mammalia > Artiodactyla > Antilocapridae > Antilocapra > Antilocapra americana. Next base: position 1,678,466 of record ML663565.1, read on the forward strand.
CATATGCTCTGTGCTCCTGAGACTGGCAGTGTGCAAACTACATTTTCCAGCCTTCCTTTTTGGCTGGCTTCCCATTTGGTTCTGTCAGTAAGAGATGCTGGAAAGTATTGAGAAGGCCAGAGGAAAAAAAGGCAAACTTTCTACTTCTGTCTCTGGCAATGTGGTAGTTACTGCTGGTGGCTGGCAGATACTGTCATGGCAGCAGAATTCCGAACTTGGTACCTTAAGAATCATCATTTCAGCCATTTCAATGCTGACCTAGGTCCACAGATTCAGCAGCAATTGGTCAGCAGCAGTCTCCAACAGAACAGCTGCTGGTGTGGGTCTCAACTCCAGGGGTAGTCAGGTGCCAGCTGATCTCAGATTTTCACACCATCTTCCATTTTTTCCAGAGTCCCCTAAATCTTCTAACTTTTGCTATTCCAATCCTTCTAAGACCTTTCTAACCAATGTCCTATGTTGAATTCCTTCTGTTTGAAACACAAAATAAATATATTGTCTTTCCAAATGATAAAAAGATCATTCATTCTAGTATTGCATTTAACAGGAAAATATTTTAAAACAATATGTCACTTAGTAAGGGACTAGGGCTTCCCAGGTGGCATAGTGGTAAGGAATCTGCCTGCCAGTGCAGGAGACACAGGAAACACGAGTTCGATTCCGTCCCTGGGTGGGGAAGATCCCATGGCAAATAGCCTCCATTCTCAGGTACTGCCAGAGGTCACTTCATTCACATAACAAAAGATACTTTTATCACTCTCAATACTTAGGAAATCCCAAGGGCTTGGGGAGCTGTGGATGAAGATCAAATATGTATGAAAAATATATTTACCTGAATGACCAAATATACATCTCTTATAAATCACAATATCATAGTGGGACTTTTTGATTTATTATGCTGATGAGAGGAAGGAAAATTCACTTTCTGCACTTTATTTGAACAGCTCAAAGGAGATTTAATAGTCAAGTGTGCTTTAACTTTCTGATAGAAGAAAATATATATGATATTAAAGAGAAGAGGAACCTAAACTCTTCAGGCATTTACTTGACAGTGAGGAGACGCTCAAATCAAATTCTGGGCCTGTTGCTGGCAGGTGCAGCACAGAAGAGACAAGGGAAATGAGTGAATTCTCCAGGGTGGGGAGACCTCTTCCTCTAACAGAAATTATTGTGTGTGTAGCCTTTAGGTTTACTTAATTAATACTCTTCCTTGACCCATTTCAGAATTTCTGGGAGCAACATAAAAGAATTTACAAAAGCCCTACAGGGGCTTCACTGCCTTTTTAATTAGTCCCAAGAAGCGGCTAACATATTTGAAGTGACTCCATAAAGATCCAAGCAGGATTTATCAGTCTGGGTTTGGTCAGAGAACAGAGCCACTACAAGTTTTAAGAAACAAGGAGTTTTACATAGGAATTAAAGTCTGCAGCTGAAAAAGAAAAAGAGCGACTAACAACCTTGACAAGCTAAAGCAGTGGGCGAGAAGGAGCAGAGCTACGCAGGGGGAAGCCTGATGGCGTGCGGCCGTCACGACCAGCAGGGGGAGCTACAGAGAAACCTGCCGAGCCATCCCGGGTCGCCACCGGACTTCTGGGACTAGTGGCTCCTGCTTTCACATTTGAAATCTTTATACAAGTTTCTCTCTTGCCCAACTCTCTCCTTACAGGGAAAGGGATTCAGAGAAATGTAGTTCTAGCTTTACATGGTGCAGAGTTGGGAATGGACAACCTAGTATACAGAACTTCACTTTTTCCTCTACTAAAACCTTTAGCATTAGACACGGTTGGCTGTTTCCTTCTTTTCAAAATACCTTCTTCCCCTGATTTCTGAAATAGCACTTTCTTTTGGATCACCTTTTACCTAGTTTCTCTTTCTCAGTCTCTTCTGATACTTCCTTTTTGTTTCCCAGAGACCTGTCCTGGGATCTCCTTGCTCATCTCATCTGATCCTGTAACTTTACATGATATCTGTGTACTGATGACTCCCAAATATGCATCTCCAGTTCAGATGCCCTGAAACTCATAATTCATGTACCCCAGTGCCCTCTTCTCTACTCACATGTCTAGCAGGCCAAACCAAACTCTTGATTACCCCCAAGAAAGTTATCCCTCATCCTCCCACTTCCCAACTCTATTTTTTCAGTTGCTCATATCAACAGTCATTTTTTATTTTTCCTCACGCCAAAGTCCATGCACACCAAATCCTATCAGCTCTGTGCTCAAGAAGAATCCATCCACATCTCATCACCTCCACTTCTGTAACCCTGTGCAAGCACCCATCTAGATTATTGCAGTGGTCTCCTATCCCATCCCAAATCTATTCCCAATACAATAGGCAGAGGGCTGCATCTAAAGCATACAACGTACACTGGATCACATTGCTTCTCTGCTCAGAATTCTACAATGACTCCATTTCACTCAGAGTAGTCAAGAGTTTTTTTATCATAAAGGTTCGTCCTGACCACCTTATATAAAGCAGCAACACCATCAGTTCTACCCTTGGTGTATATCCCCTTCAGACAATTATATGTTTATGTGGTATTCTATTTCACTACTGTGAACTGCATTGTGTCTCTCTAAGATTCCTATGTTGAAGCTCTGACCCCCAAAGTAACAGCGTTTGGAGACAGATCCTTTGAGAGGTATTAGAGGTTAGATGAGGTCATGAGAGTGAGGTCTCACTCTCTTATAATATTAATGCTCTTATAAGAAGAGACAGCTGAGAGCTTGCCTCCTCTTTCTTTGCCCTGTGAGGACATAGCTAGAAGGCAATCATTTGCAAGTCAGAAAGAGGGCTTTTCCAGGAACTGACTCTGCCCACACCTTGATTTTGAACTTCTTAGCTTCCAGAACTGTGAAAATATAAATTTCTGTTGTTGAAACCACCCAGTCCATGGTATGTTGTTATGGCATCCTGACAAGATCTGAACAAACCACTTTGCCCAGTTAGATGATTAGATTCGTAAGGGAATAGATTTTATTTTGTTACCTACTATATGCCCAGAACCTAGTTGCCACTTGACATATGGTGTATTTGCACAAAAATGACTGAATGAATGAGTTGCCCAATGTCTTGACTAGAATGTGGCAGAGCTTGGACTAGCTCAGATGCTGGCTGATAATAACACAATGAAGGATAAGTTTTCTACCTTAATTGTGTGAATCTATTTTGCAAATAATAATATAATCAACCCATTGTGAACATTCTGGTAGATTCATAAAATAAAAATACAAATTCTTCCTCTCAGCATTTTTCCTGTTTGAAAGAAGTGGTCATCCACATGAGAAAAACTCACAGCATGTCAATCCCACCACAGACTGCATCCAGTAAACAGCATGTGGAGATTCAGAGTACAACTCTAAAGTCCACTCCCCATCCAAACCACAGACATGTGTTTATTTCTTGAAAGCTATTGCAGAGCTAACTCCCTGTACAAGGGCCAACCAACACTCTTGAGGTCCTGACTTTAATACCATGGCACAGCTTTTTTAATTGCCCCAGAGGGAGTAATGTTGTTAAAAAGACATAATTCACAAGGCGAATTAGCTTTTGATAACAATTCATCTGGTTCCACTAACACAGAAAACTCAAAACCATTCAGACGTGTTTCCTTGAGACTGCTGAAAATAAGATTCTTTTCAAAGCAGTAAGTAGTAATTGCCCCTAAAAGTCAAGACCAAATGGGCCAGAAATGAGAAGCCATTTGTAAATCCAGAGTTTGGGTCCACCAGAGCCAATTACTCTAAAAGGGACAATCTTGGTATCTTTATTTGGATGCCTGAGGTAGATTGTTTACTACAAGGTAAATGAATTGATGTGTTCTCTAGGTGTAATTGAGAAGAAACCTGTTGGATCACAAATTCACCCAGTAATTACCTGGATTCCTCTGAGAAAGTGCTTACATAATTTCCTTGGTATGTGTTCTCCAAAAGGACATACATCTCCCATCCAGTGTTCTCTAAACCACAAATGTACCCCATTGATTTTCTCAGTCTACAGTGTGCTGATTTTTAGCCCATCGTGTAGAAGGTGAAAGGAAACAATAATTGTATATAGAAAATATTGATCTGCAACCATTGATTCAAGGCCCCATGGTATCAAAAGATTAGTTACTTTTAAGAGAAGTACTAAAGGTGACTTTCAGCTACTTTTTATTGACTAACACAAACCAGATAAATCCATTCATTTGAAGCCATAGACTCTTCTCCAGAGGCCATAATGAATAAATTATTTTACTTCCTTGCTTGAGATCTAAATAACAGTGTCAACATATTTTCCAAATACATATAAATATATGCTGCACTACTACCAAATGATTCATATTTAATCCTAACTGTAATAATGACTAATATGTTTAATATTTGCTATGTCCCAAGAATTGTTCCAAGTGATTTACATGTATTTATTTTTTTAATGTTCACAATACCTCTCTGAGTTGGGTGCCAGTATTATTCCTATTTTACAGAAGAGTAAACTGAAGCATAGAAGGTTATGTAACTTGTCCAAAGTCACACAGCTAGTAAGTAGCAGAGCAAGACTTTGAACTCAAGTAGCCTGACTCTAGTCAAGTTATACTTTTAACCACTACATAATGGTACCAGCCAAATGTTAAGGAAAATGTGAGAAACTTCATGGGTCAAAATTGCAAATAAAAATTATTTAAATATAAGCCATTATTCTGCATCTGAAGAAGGTGAAAAAGAAAAGGTAATTCATTATCTTTCTGATGATAGCTATTCTGCAAGGTGTGAGGTGATATCTCCGGGATTTTGATCTGCACTTCCCTGATATTTAGTGATGATGAGCATTTTTTATTTGTGTGCCTATTGGCCATCTGCATGTCTTCTTTGGAAAAATGTCTTAGTCACATCCTCTGACCATTGTTTAATTGGGTTATTTGAGCTTTTGATCCTGAGTTATATGAATTCTTTGTACATTTTGAATATTGATCTCTTATCAAATATATTATTTGCAAATATTTTCTTTCATCTAAAGCTTTCATTTGTTGGTGGTTTCTTTCACTGTGCAAAAGCTTGTTAGTTTGATGTAGTCCCATCTGTTTATTTTTGGTTTTGTTTCCTCTGTTTGAAGAGACATATCCAAAAAATATTGCTAAGACCAGTGTTAAAGACCTTATTGCCTATGTTTTATTCTGGGAGTTTTATGGCTTCAGGTAGTACATTTAAGTCTCTAAGCCATTTTGAGTTTATTTTTGTACATGAGGCAAGAAAGTAGCCAATTTGATTCTTTTCCATGTAGTTATTCAGTTTTCCTAATACCGTTTATGAAGAGGCTGTCTTTTCCCCACTGTATGTTCTTGGCTCCTTTGTCATAGATTAACTGACCATAGAAACATGGGTTTATTTCTGGGCTCTATTCTGTACCTTTGATCTATGTATCTGCATTTGTGCCAGTACTATACTATTTTGATTACTCTAGTTTCACAGTTTAGTTTGAAATCAGGGAATTCGACACTTTCTATTTCATACTTCTTTCCAAAGATTGTTTACAGTATTCAGGGTATTTTGTGTTTCCATACAAATTTTAAAATTATTTGTTCTAATCTGTGAAAATGCCATTGGTATTTTGATAAGGACTGCACTGACTCTGTATATTGCCTTGGGAAAGGAGAACCTTCCTGCCCTGTTGGTGGGAATGTAAACTGGTATATCCACTATGGAGAACAGTATAGAAGCTCCTCAAAAACAGAAAAGTAGAACCACCACATCATCCAACCAGTCCATTGCTAAGTATTTTTTTAAGGAAAATTAAAACACTAATTTGAAAAAAATATATGCACCCCATGTTCACTACATTATTTACAATAGCCATGATATGGGTGCAATCTCAGTGTCCATTTATAGATGAATGGGTAAAGAAGATGTGGTTGATATAGATATAGGATGGGCTATTACTTAGCCACTGTAAAGAATGAAATCTTGCCATTTGCAACAACATGGATGGACCTAGGATGTATTCTACTAATTAAAATAAGTCAGACAGAGAAAGACAAATGCCATATGATTTCACTTATATGTGGACTCCTAAAAGCAAAAATAAACATAACTAAATAGAAACAGAATCATAGATACAGAGAACAAACCTGTGGTTATCAGACAGAAGAAGGGTGGAGGGGTGAAAGAAAAAGAAGATAACTATATGAGATAATAAATATTAATTAGCTTAAACGTGGTGAGTATTTCACAATATATATTTATGTGAAACCATCATGTTTCACATGTGTATATATTATGTGAAACCAATATATACAATTTTTTATAATTGTGCCTCAGTAAAGCTGAAAAGATTTTGAAAAAAGGAAATGCAACTTTTTCAAGTTCAGTTTTTCTGGTTTATCTTAAAAAAATAATTTAGACAATGACAAAAATTTTATTATTCCATAGCTTAATAAAATACTCAGGGAAGATTCCTTATCATCATGCTTAACTTTTAAATTGTCTCAACTTATAATCTAGAGAAATGCAAACAAACATCACAAGATACCACTTCACACCCATTAGGAGGCCTATCATCCAAAGAAAAAAACAGAAAATAACAAGTGCTGGGGAGGATGTCGAAAAATCAGAACGCTGGCTAGTGAGAATGTAAACAGTGCGACTGCAATGGAAACAAGACGGGGTTCCTTAAAAAGTAAACAGAATTGCCATATGATCTAGCAGGTCCGCTTCTGGGTATACCCCTGAACAAACTGAAAACAGGGATCTGAACAGACAGTCGTATGCTCATGTTCAAAGCAGCTTTAGTCACAATGGCAAAAAGGTGGAAGCAATCTAAGTATTGACTAAGAGAGGACTGGATAAACAAAATGTCATAAATACCTATGATGGGAATATTATTCAGCTTTAAAAAGGATAGATAATCTAACACATGCTCAACATGGATGAACCTTGAAGATACTATGCTAAGTAACATGCCAATCACAAAAGAGCAAATACTGCATAATTCCACATATATGAGATACATAGAGTAATCAGACTCACAGCAATGGAAGTGGCGTGGTGGTTACCAAACGCTGGGGTAAGAGAGAAATGAAGAATTAGTGGCTGATAGGCATACAGTTTCCATCTGAGAAGATGAAAAATGTTCAGGAGATGGCTGGTGGTGACAGTTGCACAAGAATGGGGTTATATTTCATTCTACCAAACAGTACAGTTCAAATGGTTAAATTTTATATTAAGTATATTTTACTACAATAAAAAAGACCTCATGTGTTCGTTTGTGCATGCAGATAATGTAAGTAGATGATAGAGTCTCTTTTATACTAATTGAAACTGTGAACACTGTTCTGAATCTTCTTTTATTCTGGTAACAACATATCTGAGAGAGAATTCCGTATCAGCACATTCTTTTAAACAGCTGGCTGATATTCTATGGTACAGGATACTAAACTTTATCTAAGCTACCTGTTGGCAACGGTCATTTAATTATCTACAGTCTTTTGTTACAATACACAGTGTGGCGACAACACCAACAAACTGTCTACAATAAAAGGTACACCAGCTGACTCTGAGTGTCCAGCCTGCCAGGTCCAGAGACGGGAGGGTCCACCCGTCTAAGAAGACGTCCGTATACAAAGGCCTGGGGTTGGAGAATAGTGACTCAAAAAACAGAAGCTTGGTCCCCAAACTTCAAACTTCTGCAGTCTCAGCTCCAAATGAAGAAGGCAGTTCGCACTCAGGCAAAGGGCCAGGGGACAAGGGAAAGCACAGTCCTCGCCCCAGTCACCCATCCACTTCAGGCGAGGTGGCTCTTCAGAGGAGCAGCAGATCCGGGACACCCCGCCACACGCAGCCGCGGGCCTCAAGGATCCTGTTCCCAGTGGGTTTTCTGCAGAACTTTTTGATCCCTACAGCTGAGGAATATGATCCAGCTTATTTCTTGTACTTTCTCTAACGCTTATGAGAAAGTAGTGAGGGGCCAAAGAGAGGAGCGACAGAGACAGAGGGAGCGGGAAAGACAGAAGAGAGAGAAAACAGGCGTCAAGCCAGACATGAAGCTAGTAGGTTTTTCAGGTTAGGAGATCCAGATTGATGAACATGAATATTATGAGTTAGAGAGAAGTATGGGTGGAGCTGCCATTGCACCACCCACTTCTCTTGTAGAGAAAGACAAAGAGTTACCCTGAGGATTTCCTTATGAAGAGGATTCAAGACTCCGCTCCCAGTCTTCCAAAGCTGCTATCTCTCCCCCAGTGTTTGAGCAGCAAGGCAGACCCAGATCCGTGACTGGCCCCAGCAACTCCTTCCTCGCCAACAGGGGGCGGGGCACAAACAATAGCACAGAAAATCATGCGGAAGTATGGCTTCTTGGGAAGACTGAGCAGGACCTGAGCACAATGCTGTCGGTGGAGAAGACTAGAAAGCAGGAAGGCAAAATCATCATGGGCGACACCACTCAGAAAGATGCAGCCAGGAAGTCATAGTCAAATCCATTAGCTGAATACTTGTGTTCTACTAAAGTGGTCCTACATGGAGGAAGGCATGGCAACCCACTCTAGTTTTCTTGCCTGGAGAATCCCCATGGACAGAGGAGCCTGGCATGCAGTTCATGGGGTCACAGTGAGTTGGAGGTGACTGGGTGACCAAGCACAGCACAGTACTAAGGAACGTGGTTGGTGCAGGAGAGGTAGATGAAGATTTGGAAGCTGAAACCAAGGAAGAGTGTGAAAAATATGGCACAGTTGTAAAATGTGTGATATTTGAAATTCCTGGTGCCCTTGATGATGAGCAGTAAGAATAGTTTTAGAATTTGATAGGGTTGAATCAACAATTAAAGCTGCTGTTGATCCAAATGGGAGGTATTTTGGTGGCTGGGTGGTCAAAGAATATTTCTACAATTTGAATAAATTCAGGGTCTTGGATTTGGCAGAACAAGTTTGATTTAAAAGCTAGAGTTTGAGCCATCTCCAAAGTTCTTTCAACAAGCTGCAGACTGAGCAGAGGAGAACAAGGCAACCTTCATGGCTGTGGGTGCAAAGATTCTGGAAAGAATTCTAAGATATTCATCAACTGACCCCTTTTTTATTTTGTGGTTTTTTGATCGTATAAAAATCCTTAAAAAAAACAAAGTACACAATAATTCTTATTAAAACGTGACACCAAAAAAACAAACCCCAAATCCTTTACTGAACTCCCAGTTTCTCTTAATACAACAAGAGTTTCTTTCCTGCTCAGGTGACATGTCCTGCAAAAATCAGCAACAGCTTCTTTCCACACAGCTCCAGCATCTTCTTCTTTGTCATCTAGAAGACACAGCCTTCCTCCTTTTTCACTGGGATTCCCACAATCTCAACCCAGAAGGTAATACATCACATTAACCAGGACTAGAATTTTCTCCCTCTCAACTGAAAGGAGGCTGAAAAACATACAGGAGAGTAAAATAAACTATTTCAGCATCTCTTCCATACTTCAATCACACAAATAGAATTAATTTTCTCATTAAGGTAAGTCCAAAATTTACAGATTATTTCAAGAAGGCTTTTTAACTCTCAAGTGATTTTATTTCATTCAACAAACATTTATATCACTCCTACCTTATGCTGAGTGCAGGAACATGGTAGGCACTCAATAAATATTTGCTGAATAAACAAATGTATGATCCCTAATTATACTAGTAATTGCTACCTACCATTTCTCTCAGAGCAGTCCAACTGCTAGAAATGAATATGAAAAGAAAAAGAAATGACTCTGTCTTCTCACGTAGCCACTTGACCAGAGCCCAGATTAACTAAACTTCCTATCTGAGGGCAACCCTTGACCATCAGAAGGAGAACCAGGAGTCTGACTAAGCTCTAAGCTACAATTAAGCCATGATTATTGCCCAATTCAAAATTCTCATTGCTTCAAGATCAATCCATGAGCCAAAGCTGACACTTAAAACACTTCAGCTTACAGCTCATATTTGCATTCTGCAAACATTATGCACAGGTAAAAGAAGAGAATAGGATTCAGCTTAATCCAATAGCTAATTAGCAACACCTGCACCAAGACACTATTAGCATCTTACTATTAGGTTACCTTTTGCCTTAAAGGATAAGTGATTGTGCCTGTCAAATTATGACAGGATTTGCTTCCTTTTTTAGTTCATGCATAAATTTAAAAGCCAAATTTTTTAAGGTTCCACAAAATGTTTAGATATGACATTGCTAGTTTTGAACTGCTGTTACAGATTTCAATTCAATGACAGAAGTACAATTCAATGCCTAGGAAACTTAAAAGTTGTATTTATATGAATAAGCATATTTTTTTAATTATTAGTATCAGAATATCCCTTCTAATCGGTCTCCCTGTTGTCCCTAAGACTCTAGTGCCTAGATATAAATTCTAAAGGTAGTAACATGTGCTAATGCTCAAAATTTTATGCCTATGCCTAAAAAGATTACCCAGCATATATAAGTGCTCAGTGCATATTGGTTAAATTAATGCAACCTCGGCATCTCTGTTGATGACCCTCAAATTTCCACTTCTAACCACTCTCTAAGCTCCCAGCTTCTATTCACTTACAAAATATCTTTCAGTATGTCACCATTCTACAGACAATATATGCTCTATTGTGATACATTTGTAAATATTTTCTAAGTTTACAGTCATTCAGATCAAGATAAAGAATTCACAGTATCCCTGGTCCACGTGTGAGGAAAATCTTTCTTCTGCTAGAGAGAGCAGTGGCCAGGATGGTGGAGTAGGAAAACCTTGAGCTCACCTCCTTCCAAAGGCACACCAAAGCTGCAGCTCTTTTAAGAGCGATTATCCATGAACGTCACCTGAAGACCAGCAGAAAACATCTTCTGAGCTAAGAACCAGAACCAGCTAAGAACAAGACAGGCAGGAGAGGCATAGATACAGTGCAGGCAGGACCATGGTCCAGTCAGGCAACTCACAGATGAGACGACAGTTAGAATCACAAAAGTTCTCCCCAAGGAGCACCGGGTCTGAGCCCCACATTGAGCTCCCAAGACCAGGAGTCATGCACCAGAATAACAGGCCCCCAGAACATTTGTCTTCGAAAGCCAGTGAGGCTTACTTGTAGGAGAGCCAGAGGGGTGTGGGAAATAGAGACTCCACTCTTAAAAGACAAACCCATGGCGGTGACATGTCATTGTATGGCAAAACCAACACAATAAAAAAAAAAGACGTACACAAAACCTCACACACCCTGAGACCTAGGGCAAAAGCAGTAAGTTGAAAAGGGCCTGTGTCAGACCCACTTGTTAAATATTGGAGAACCTCCTAGAGAGGCAAGAGTCAACTGAAACTCACCCTGGGGCCACAGACTCTGGCAACAACCATTTTTGGAAGCTCATTTCACCATGAAGACACTGATGCTGTTAAGCACCATTTTGAAATCCGCCCTCTAGCTTATTAGTGTTAGGACCTGGCCCGGCCCAACACTTAGTCATCACCAGCCCTGGGATGCCCTAGCCCTGGGTCCCCACCCACCAGTAGGCCAACTGCTATAGGATCCCCTGAGCACCTAGCCAACCTGGGACTCAGCCCCATCCACCAGAGAGCTCAGGACCTACCCCCACCCACCAACAAGTCTACTAGCCCCAGGACCCAGGAGCCCCCATGGCTAGCGGTCAGGTTGGCCCCTCCATGAGCAGGCTGACACCAGGCCCCGGACAACCACACCTCATAGACAGCCAAGTCAAGACCCATTACCCATCAGCATGCTGGACCCTGGCCACACCCAACAGTAGGCAAACACAAGCTCAGAACAATTTTGTCCCCACAGCCAGCATAGCAGAATCTGGTGTCACGTACCAGCTTGTTGCAATCAGCTCTGGCTCACCCACCTTCCATAGCCAGCCATGTCAACGGTTGACCTCATCTATCAGCAGGCTGATACTAGTGATAGGACCCCAAGCCCAGCAGCCAGGTACCTGGGGACCCAGCTCTGCCCAACAGTAGGCCAAATGAGCCTGAAGATCCCCAGAGTTTCATAGCCAGTCACTTTATATCCTGGCACCACTCACGTGATAGCCAGTACCAACCCAAGGACTTCTCTGGCATGCAGTCTACTACACCAGGACCCAGTCTCACCTATCAGCAGACTCCACACAAGGCAGGGCCTGGCAACCAACCAGACCAAGGGCCAGTCACACGTCCAAGTATTTCTACACTAGTCAACCCCACCACAACATAAAGACCCACACATCCCACAAAGAGGGCACTCCTAAAACATATAGCTCTGGTAACCAGAGGGGAGTACATTGCTGGGATCCATAAGATGTTTCCTACGCAAGGCCTATTTTCCAAGATCAAGAAACATTAAACCAATCTACCAAATACGTAGAAATAAAAATATCACATTAGGCAAAATGAGGCAACAGAGAAATATGAAGATAAAACCCTAGAAGAAGAACTAAATGAAGTAGAGTTAAGCAACCAATCTGATAAAGAGGCTCACAGAACTCAGAGGGGGGAAATGGATAAGCAGAGGGAGTAATTAGAAAGTTTTAACAAACAGTTTTAAAAAATACAGAGAACAACCAGACCTGGATGAAGAATACAATAACTGAAATAAAAAAATACACTGGAATACAACAGTAGATTAGATGATACAGAGAAATGAATTAGCAAATTGGAAGACACTATGGAAATCACTGAAACTGGACAGAGATTTTAAAAAAGGAGGACAGTTTAAGAGACCTCTGGGACAGCATCATAACAGTCACGTTGTAAGGATCCCAGAAGGAGACAAAAGAGAGAGGAAGGGGCCAAGACGTATTTGAAGACATAATAGTGGAAAACTTCCCTGGCCTGGGAGAGGAGATGGACATCCAGTTCCAGGAAGTACAGAGAGTGCCAAACAGAATCCACCTAAAAAGAACCAAATCAAGACACACTGTAATTAAAATGGCAGAAGTTAAAAATAAAGAGAGAATATTAAAAGCTGCAAGGGCAAAGCAACAAATTATGTGCAAGGGAACTTCCATAAGGCTATCTGCCGACTTATCAACAGAAACTCGGCAGGCCAGAGGGAATGGCAAGATACTCCACTTTTTTAAAGTGTTAGCACTTTTATAAAGTGATAAAAGGAAAGAAATGACAACTAAGAATACTCTACCCAACAAGGCTTTAATTCAGATTTGATAGGGAGATCAAGTGTTTTTAGACAAGCAAAAGTTAGAAAGAGTTTCGCAGCACTAAACCAGCTAAATGAGGTAAAGATACTTCTTTAAGTGGAAAAAAAAAAAAGGTCAAAACTAGAAATATGAAAAGCACAAAAGAAAAAATTTCATTGGTAAAGGCAAATATAAAGTAAACATAGTAATCAACAATTTATAAAGCTAATAGGAAGGTTAAAACAAAAAAGTAGTGAAATCATTTAAATCCGTAATGAGGAAGTCAGTCAGTTCATTCACTCAGTCGAGTCTGACTCTTTGTGACCCCATCACTGCAGCATGCCAGGTTTTCTTGTCCATCACCAACTCCCAGAGCTTACTCAAACTCATGTCCATTGAGTCGGTGACACCATCCAACCATCTTATCCTCTGTCATCCCCTTCTCCTCCCACGTTCAATCTTTCCCAGCATCAGGGTCTTTTCCAATGAGTCAGTTCTTTGCGTCAGGTGGCCAAAGTACTGAAGTTTCAGCTTCAGCATCAGTCCTTCCAATGACTATTCAGGGCTAATTTCCTCTAGGATGGACTGGCTGGATCTCCTTGCAGTCCAAGGGACTGTCAAGAGACTGCTCCAACACCAGTTCAAAAATATCAATACTTCAGCACTCAGCTTTCTTTATAGTCCAACTCTCATATCCATACATGACTACTGGAAAAACCATCACTTTGAATAGACTGACCTTTGTTGGAAAAGTAATGTCTCTGCTTTTTAATAGGCTGTCTAGGTTGGTCATAGCTTTTCTTCATGAAACAAGCATCTTTTAATTTAATGGCTGCAGTCACCATCTGCAGTGATTTTGGAGCCCCCAAAAATAAAATCTCTCACTGTTTCTATTGTTTCCCCATCTATTTGCCAGGAAGTGATGGGATCAGATGCCATGATCTTAGTTTTCTGAATGTTGAGCTTTAAACCAACTTTTTCAAGCTCCTCTTTCACTTTCAACAAGAGGCTCTTTAGTTCTTCTTCACTTTCTACCATAAGGGTGGTGTCATCTGCATATCTGAGGTTATTGATATTTCTCCCAGCAATCTTGATTCCAGTTTGTGCTTCTTCCAGCCCAGCTTTCCTCATGATGTACTCTACATAGAAGTTAAGTAAGCAGGGTGACAGTGTACAGCCTTGACATACTTCTTTCCCGATTTGGAACCAGTCTGTTGTTCCATGTCCAGTTTTAACTGTTGCTTCTTGACCTGCATACAGATTTCTCAGGAGGCAGGTGAGGTGGTCTGGTATTCCCATCTCTTGAAGAATTTCCCACAGTTTGTTGTGATCCACACAGTCCAAGTCTTCAGCACAGTCAATAAAGCAGAAATAGATGTTTTTCTGGAACTCTCTTGCTTTTTCAATGATGCAACAGATGTTAGCAATTTGATCTCTGGTTCCTCTGTCTTTTCTAAAACAAACCAGCTTGAACATCTGGAAGTTCACAGTTCATGTACTGTTGAAGCCTGACTTGGAGCATTCTGAGCATTACTTTGCTAGTATGTGAAATGAGTGCAATTGTGTGGTAGTTTGAGCATTCTTTGGCATTGCCTTTCTTTGGGATTGGAATGAATACTAACCTTTTCCAGTCCTGTGGCCACTGCTGAGTTTTCCAGATTTGCTAGCATATTGAGTGCAGCAGTTTCACAGCATTATCTTTCAGGATTTGAAATAGCTCAACTGGAATTCCATCACCTCCACTAGCCTTGTTCATAGTGATGCTTCCTATGGCCAACTTGACTTCACATTCCAGGATGTCTGGCTCTAGGTGAATGATCACACCAGCATGATTACCTGGGTCATGAAGATCTTTTTTGTATAGTTCTTCTGTGTATTCTTGCCACCTCTTCTTAATATCTTCTGCTTCTGTTAGGTCCATAGCATTTCTGTTCTTTACTGTGGCTCAGTTGGTAAAGAATAAGGAAAGCTAAGCACAAAGCAGAAAGATATTAAAATATGATGTCACAAACAATAGACATGGAGAGGAGGAGTAACATTGCAGAATTTTAAAATGCATTTGAACTTAACAGATCTGCAACTTAAAATAATCATGGACTATAGCCCACCAGGATCCTCTGTCCGTGGGATTCTCCAGACAAGTTTACTGGAAAGGGTAGCCATTCTCTTCTCCAGCAGATCGTCCCAATTCAGGCATTGAATCTGGGTCTCCCACATGGCAGGCAGATTCTTTACCATCTGAGCCACCAGGGAAGCCCATGGAAACCTATAGATTATTACATATAAACCTCATTGTAGAGTCCAACAAAAGACATAAAGCAGCTGAATGGATAAAACCTAAGACCTATATAAATGCTGTCTTGTTGTTATTTAGTTGCTTGATCATGCCTGACTTTTTGCAACACCATGGACTGCAGCACATCAGGCCTCTCTGTCCCTCACCATCTCCTGATGTTTGCCCAAGTTCATATCCATTGCATTGGTGATAGCATCCAGCCATCTCATCCTCTGACACCCTCTTCTCCTTCTGCCCTCAACCTTTCCCAGCACCAGGAACTTTTCCAATAAAGAATAGACACTTTTTTCAGTAAATAGTATTGCTAAAACTGGAAACCACATTCAAAAGGATCTAACTGGATCTCTTTCACACACTACATACAAAAATAAACTCAAGGTGGATTCAAAACTTACATGTAAGAATGAAACCATAAATATCCTAGAAGAGTATCCTCTTCTAGGCAATATACTCTTTGATGTCTTAGCAGAATTTTTTTGGTTCTTTCCTCAGGCAAGAGAAACAAAAGCAAAGGTAAATGGAACTCCATCAAATTAGTAAGCAAACACAGATAAGGAAATGATAAAAAAAAAAAGAAAACCAAAAAACTGCGTACTGAATAAGAGAGATATTTGCAAATGATATACCCAACAAGGGGTTAATATCCAAACTATATAAATAAATCATATTCTTCAACATCAAAATATTAATAGCAAACAACTCAACTGAAACTGGGCAGAACCTGAATAGACATTTTTCCAAGGGAGACATACAGATGACCAACAAACACATGAAAAGATGTTTGACAACTCTTATTATCAGGGAAATGCAAAGCAATACTACAATGAGGTATCACCTCACACCTATCAGATAGCTATTATCAAAAAGACAACAAGTGTTGGTAAGGATGTGGAGAAAGAGCAAGCTTGTGCACTGTTAGTGGGAATGTAAATTGGTACAGCTGTCTAGAAAACAGTATAGAGATTACTCAAAAAATTAAAATTAGAACTACCATATGAGGGGAAATCAGATGAAGGTAGTCAAAAGGCACAAACGTTCAGTTATAAGGTAAGTACTAGGGATGTAATGTACAACATAATAGGTATAATTAACACATTACATATTATAATGAAAATTATTGAGAGTAAATCCAAAAGAGTTGTCATCACAAGAAAAATGTATATATATTTTCTATTTCTTTAATAATGTATCTATATAAGATCATGGATGTCAACCAGACCTGTTGTGGTAATTATTTCATGATGTATTAAATCAAATCATTATGCTGAACCTCTTAAACTTATACAGTGCTCTATGTGAATTACATCTCAATAAAACTGGAAGAGAAAAGCTTTCTTCCTCTAGTCCTAGAAGTAGTATCGTGTGTGACATGGGCTTTAGAAACTGAGTCTTAACCTAGAACCACAAAGAGGGTTTTAGAAATCCAAGAACCTCATAAAATTCATACAAAATTTGTGTCTCATGGATTTTACCCTTTCTCTCAGGGTAGGAGTGGGGTTGTACCTATGATATTGGCATGTTGGCAATCCCAGCTGCAGCAGAACATGTTTGCAGTGGCAGCATAATGACAGTGATGGTTCATCTAGGTCTATGTTCATGGTGTCCACGCAGAGTTGGTGATGGTTGCTACAGGACCATACGGGCAGTCAGGGACAGTTACGTAATTCACAGGGCTTACTGCAAAATGCAGATGTGAAGCCTAGTGTTCAAAAATGATTAAGCAATCCAAGATGGTAACAATAGAGCATTAAACCAAATGTGAGCCCTTCAGAACAGGGTGCCCTGTGCAACTGCTCAACTCGCAAGCCCAGGAGCAGGTTCTATTTATAGTGTTGACAAGGTGCAGATGATGGTTGCTATGGGTTCACATTTGTGAGGCCAGCCCATCTTGATGCTTGTTGCTGCAGGACCAAGTTAGTGGGGTGTTTCTGTTTGACCATGAACAGCCTAGCTCCTCATGACACTGCCCACCAGGTTTTTCCAGGTGCCAGATCAGCTAAGAATCCTCATCCACCACCATTTGATAAACACAGGTTTACTAGGTTTTGCTGTAAAATTGAAGAAGGTGCTCAGCAGGCAGTTCCCCTTTCTCATTATACCTTCAGGAAAACCAGGATGCTAGACAGATGCATCATGGCACCATTGCCTGGGATTGACCAGGTCGTGTTCTAGTGGGAGACTGGCCTTCCCATCCTGTGTGTGGGCTCCCTGTGGAGGAACTGGGAGTAGCTGAAGGAAGGTTTCTTTTTGGTGCTGACCCAAGGCAGAGAGATCCTGACTCAGAACTGCTTCTCCACCTTCACCCTGAGGAAGTTGTGGCACTTCTCCCTTCTGTGCGGGGCAGCCTAGCAGTCAGACACATGCAGTACCTTCCTCCTCATGGACTACAGAGTCAATGCCATTGCCTTCTGCTTCTACATCTTCTAGTGGGGCACTTGGCCCTGACTGTACTCACCTCCTGGTAAAGAACCCACCTGCCGATACAGGAGACATAAGGGACACAGGTTCAACATTGGGTCAGGAAAATCCCCTGGAGGATGGCAACCTACTCCAGTCTTCCTGCCTGGAGAATCCCATGGACAGAGGAGCCTGGCAGGCTACAGTCCGTGGGGCCGCAAAGAGTCAGACACGACTGAAGTGGCTTAGCACAAATGTATGCACTCACCTCTAAGCCTAGTGGACACTTTGTGCTGGAAGGGAGAAGAGATTTTCTCATTTTCCTTAAAAACATACACACAAATAGAAGGAAATAAACACAGTTTACCCACTTCCCAAAAAATGAGGTGGAAGCTATGGTTTCAACAGCACTAAATTCCAGAAACAGCAGTCCAAACTGCAGCTTATAGTGCAAGGCAATAGTGGATTCCTCACCAGACACCTCTGTAGCATGGGCTTGGATATTTCTTCCTGGTTGGTTAATCTCAGTTCCAATTCAACAACTCTCCCAGAGGTTCTGTGAGCTACCAAAGTCTGAAAAAGCATAAAGCCTCCTTTCCATTTCAAAATCCTATTCTTTTTAATTTTTTTTTTAGCTTATAACAGAGAACCCCAACTGATGTGTGGCTTACGTGGATTTATTGGGAAGGGAGGTTTGGCCTTCATCAGATTCTTTCAGAGGTTCTCTGCTTCAGAACTAAACCTAACTGAATTTCACTGACAACTCTGTGCCTTCCTTGCTTCACATCTTACTTCCCTCTTATATAAGACAGAGATAATAAAATCTGCTTTGCAGTGTTTTCTGAGGAATAAGCAATAATTCAAGTAGGAACTGTCTGGCATGCATGTACTTCATCAAGGTTAATTAAACTTGCTTAAACTATAAATAAAACTTGTTTCACATTAAGAAAGTGGGTCATAAGGTAGAATTAAAAGACAAAGAACAGTGATAGCATAAACATATTTAATATTTGTAAAAATAATCAGGTATCCTAAATTTGCTACAGGTGTTTTAAAAATACAAACAAAATCTACAGAAAACTGAGATGATATTAAAGGCTTCTATGAAAAATACATGGAAGAATTAAATAAGAAACTGGGAATAAAAATTAAATACCATTATAGGGACTTCCCTGGCAACAAAGGTCCACACAGTCAAAGCTATGATTTTTCCAGTAGTCATGTATGGATGTGAGAGTTGGACCATGAAGAAGGTTGAGCTGCCGAAGAATTGATGCTTTTAAATTGTGGTACTGGAGAAGACTCTTGAGAATCCCTTACAAGGAAATCAACCTTGACTATTCATTGGAAGGATTGATGCTGAAACTCCAATATTTTGGTCACCTGGTGCCAAGAGCCAACTCAATGGAAAAGACCCTGCTGATGGGAAAGATTGAGGGCAGGAGAAGAAGCAGGCGACAGAGATGAGATGAATGGATGGCATCACTGACCCAGTGAGTATGAGTTTGAGCAAATCCCAGGTGATAGTGAAAGACTGGGAAGACTGGCATGTTACAGTCCATGAGGTTGCAAAGAGTAGGACATGACTGAGCAACTGAACAAACCAGTGGTCCAGTGGTTGAGTCCACTTCCCAGTGCAAAGGAAATGGGTTCAACTCCTGGTCTGGAAAGATCCCACATGCTATACCTAAGCCCATGTGCTGTAGACACTGAGGCTGCACGCTGCAATGACATAGATGGCACCAGTAGTAAAGAACCCAGCAACAGATGTGGATTCCATCCGTGAGCTGGGAAGATCCCCTGGAAGAGGGCCCAGCAATCGACTCCAGTATTCTTGTCTGGAGAATCCCATACACAGAGAAGCCCAATGGGCTACAGTCCATGGGGTTGCAGAGTAGGACACAACTGAGTGACTAAGATTAGCATAGCTCACTCTGGTGCTCTGCAACAAGAGAAGCCACTGCAATGAGAAGCCCATGTACCACAATGAAGAGTAGTCCATGCTCATCACAACTAGAGAAAAGCCATGCACAGCACCAAAGACCCAGTGCAGCCATAAATAATTTTTTTAAAAAAGAATTAAATACCATTATAGCTTAAGATTGACACAAATATTTCATTTCTGGGACTGTAGGTCAAGTAAAGTCCATGTGCATAGTATCACTGAATTTCAGAATGGTATTATTATATTTGGTGATGATCTTGTAAAATATAAGAAATGTGCTGGAAGTGACTTAGTGTGATGGGCCTATAACTGGTTGAATGACCAGAGTCTAAAACACAGATTGTGGGCTGCAGGGGTTTAATGAGCTATATAATAGGGCAACTTCCTTGGTCATATACACACGTCTCTTATTACTTTGCTAAGGCCATTTGACTCAAGAAATACATAGTAAAAGCTTACTATATGCCAGTAAAGCTTACTTACTAAAGCTTACTTACTGCATTATACTAGACACTGAAGATACAAAATACATTCAGGATCATACAGGTTAGTGAGGAAATGAGCCAAGGATATGACCATTATAATGTATAATAGTTTGATGAGTGCTAGAACTAACATAAATACAGAGTACTATAAGAGCTCTGAGGTAGGCCATCCTAACCAGTAATAAACAAAGTCCTAGAAAAAGTGGTGTCTCAGTCAAGCCTTGAAGAATAAGAGCTAGCAGAGGAAAAAGGAAAAAGTATCACAAAACAGTATATGACTCAAACCGAGATAAAGCATGACTTGTCCAAAGAATTATATTTCTGATTGTATGTATGGACTAGAGTGTATCAGGGTGGGAGTGATGAGAGGTGAGGCTGGAGGTGACATAAAAGAGCATTATAGGATCATTAGCTAATATAAGAAAAATTCATGAAGATTCTGCTAAGCCAAAATGATAAGCTAAATACAACAAGAAATTTAAGAGAGATAAATGCAAATTTCAAAGTTTAACTCAAAATCTACTCAAGGAAGTGTGGAAGTATTGAAAGAGCATGAGAAAAGAGAACAGGGATTTTGGTTGACAAGATTAACATGATTTAAATGAGTGTGAATGTAACCCATAAAACAAACTTCTTCAAAATCCAAGTCCTAGGGACTTCCCTGATGGTCCAAGAGCTAGGAATCTGCCTACCAATGCAAGGGACATGGTTCGATCCCTGGTCTGGAAAGATGCAGGGGCAACTAAGCCCACGTGCCACAACCACTAAGCCCACACACTGCCAGCTGTTGAAGCCTGAGTACCTAGAGCCCGTGTTACACACAAGAGAAGCCACCACAATGAGACGGTCATGCACTGCAAGTAGAAGGTCGTACTCTCCACAACCACACTGTCGAGGGCCCTGGCTCTTCCTAGCTAGATAAATCCCGCATACAGCAATAAAGACCCAGCACGGGTTCCTCTATCCATGGAATTCTCCAGGCAGTTCTACTGGAGTGGGTTGCCATTCCCTTCCCCAGGAGATCTTCCTAACCCAGTGGTGTAGCACTTGCCGCACCATAAAAATCAAATTTTGTGTCATTGTATTTGACTTCAAATGTCTAAAAGGTTTTTCACATGGAAGAAGGAACAGACTTGTTCTGTGAGGCTTCAGAGGACAAACCTGGCATGAGAAAGCTATTTACTGAACAGATTTGGCTTTTCACCTTTCAAAAGCAAACCATTGAGAGGTAAGTGTTGATAAGAAAGGAAATCTGCTTTATTAAAAAAAAATCCGACAATCTGGTGAGACAGTGAACACTTGTCTGAGGTTCGCTCAGCCATGACAATTTTTTAGGGAAAAGGGGGAAGTAATCTCAGTTAATCATTGAGGTAAGTGGTCAGATTCTTTGTCATTTTTCCATTGAGGGCAGACCAGCTGACTTCTTCTGATCCTTTTTTGGATGCTGTCTTGCCCACATAGACAACATACAAATTTGCTAAGGGGAAGCTTGTAGTAGAGAGTCAGTTATTCTTTTACTACTTACTTCTTCACGTTTTACTCTTTTTAATCCAAGAAAGGAATCAACAGGTTAGGCAAGGCATTGTGTATGTTCAGTAAAATAGAAGTCAATAATTAAGTTAAATGTTACCTAGGGATCTCATTTTTATGATTAAGATTCGAGGAAAACAAAGATTAATAGAAAAGCTGCTTGCCAATTTCCACTGTCAGATATCCTTTCATTTCTATGAGATTAGGGGTAAAGGCCCCTCTTCTCTGTTTCATGCTAAGAAAGGGCAGCGTGATCTTAGAGTGAGAAATATCAGCATGGGTGCGTAACATCTCTTTGCTGACAATTTTAGAGCAAGCTACAATTATTCTAATGCCCACAACAATTTAGATGATTATAACCAACAGCATTAATCCCAATTTTTCATCAGACACTGAGTCTATGACTTTATTGTCCTAATCATTCATTGCTTGAGCCTGCTCCTATGTGATCCTGGGAGACTTCAGCTTTTCTACAAACAAGAGGCAAGAGACAGAGAGGCCTTTGTACTTGCAGGCAGGGAAGCCACAGGGCTCTGCTCAGTTTCAATTAAAGAAGAGAGAATAAAAATTCTTCAAGAGAAGAAAAAGTTTCTGCCTAAGCTGTCAAAACCTGAATGGGTTGACTGGTATAATGGGGGTAACTGTGTTGAAACATGTTCAAGAACAAGCTTGTCCATGACCATTTAGATAGATATCTCCAATGACTTTTATCCAGGACTGACCAGGCATAGTAGGAGTGAGAGGATATAAAAGTGAATAAGAGATGTCCCTGCCTTTGATCTAATATCATGCTCTATATAAAGAGATGGGTGGAAATTAATAAGGCATGTTAAAACCATATTGTCACTCAAAACTATCCTATTTTGGAAAGATTCTTTTGCCTAAATACTGACATTTACAACTCTTTGTGTATTTTTTTAAAACTATATTGCCAAAATATTTTGTATTTCAATTTTGCAGTTAAAAAGCACTGATTTACAACCTAACATAAGCAAACCCACCCTCTGACTCTAAAGATTGAAAAGCTGTTTTCTGTGCATGCCACCATGGGAACCCATCCAATAATCAAGGCTCCACGCTTTCTGTGAAATAGACTCAGACTTCTCCTCCAGCTGTGCAATATAGAAACTAGTGGACAACGTTTTTAAATTTGCCATTAAAAGTATAAGAACGTTTTATACTCTTTCAGACAAGGGGAGTCATTTTTTTCATAGCGCTAAACTGAAAAAGGCACTGTAAGTCAGAATCTTTATACTCAGAGAGCACACGTATTCATTTATTCCAAATTCCATCTGAGAATGAACCACAGCAGCGGTGACTCACAATTTGTTACCAACTGATTTATCCTGAAAAGGTCCAAAACAGTCTTTCTATTCAGCTTACAATATTGACTCATTTATTGTGAGAATCTCATATTCACTACATACTCTCTCTAGGTATGGATATTCTTTGTGATATTCACTTGACTTTGATCACTAGTTTGCTAGCTTTAGCCTCTATTGAAGAAAGTGTTCTCTAGTTTAAATACTTTGACTTAAATAGAAAACTGTAATAGATTAATTGAAGTGAGGCAATTTTATCTATTTTAGAATGTTTAGAGACTTGTAAGAATAAGACATTTTGAACTAGCTAATTTTTGTGGGTTTTTTAGAAATAATAATAAACTGATTTTTATAATGAACTCAGTAAAAAACAATAGTTTGCCAACCTCCTTTATATCAGGGACTGAGAAAAGTAGGAGAGGAAAGAAATAAACACAGTGGTTTTTAATATTTCTCTTGAATGAGGTGAGAACTCAAAATATAGTTTTCAAAACAAATGTTACCTACTTTTCAGAAATAAGACAAAAATTGGCACCATGTATAATCAATAGAGCCTGGAAGTTTTACTCTGTAATGCTGACTCTATGAAATTTCTTTGATTCCATACAATATAAATCCTCTATTAAAATTCAATGTAATTTAAAATTAATGATGTGAAGAATTGTTTTCAGTTATCATTTAATCAAGCCACTTTCATAATTTAGTTAGTCACCTTGGCTTTTCAGAAACTAATGAAAGAAATAACTTCCCAAAGGCAAGGGTTATGGACTTTGGCATCTGATCTTTTACTACAAATCAATCACTGACTACCTCTATAACCTTGGACAAGTCACTTCACTTCCCTGGTCACAGGTCTTTATCTGAAAATAGATGCATTTTTTCTATGTGCTTATCACCAGTGCTGTCACCAGCTATGGACTGAAGGTTAAAACCAATCAAATTTGGTTTGATTAATTTGCTAGACTGGCTTGCAGAACTCAGAGAAACACCTTACTCACTACATTAACAGTTTATTTTAGAAGACATAACTCAGCAACAGTCACATAGAAGAGATGCATAGGGTAAGGTCTGGGGAAAGGACCAGCGTTCCCACTATTCCTGAATGGCATACCATTCTTCCTGAATCTCCACAAATTCACCAACCTGTCCTTTCAGGTTTTATGGAGGTTCATTACATAGGCATGATTGATTAAATCACTGGTCATTGGTGATGAATTTAACCTCCAGATCCTCTTCCTCACCAAGAGGGCACGTGGTAGGACTGAAAGCTCCAGCCCTCCTAACTATAAAGGAGTGGGTTGTCATTTTCTTCTCCAGTGTATCTTCCCAACCTAGGGATCAAACCCTGCATTGGCAGGAGGGTTCTTTACCACTAGCACTGCCTGGGAAGCCCAATTAACATAACAAGAGACACCTTAACAGCTCTCATCACTTAGGAAATTCAGAGTTTTAGGAACTCAATTGAGTAAAGACCAAATATATATTTCTTACTATGTCACAATGGAAGAACTGATGCTAAAGCAGAAGCTTCAGTACTTTGGCCACCTGATGCGAAGAGCTGACTCATTGAAAAAGACCCGACCCTGATGTTGTGAAAGACTGAAGGCAAAACGAGAAGGGGGCAACAGAGGATGAGATGTTTAGATATCATCACCAACTCAATGGACATGAATTTGAGCAAACTCTGGGAGACTGTGAAGGACAGGGAATGCTGTCATGCCACAGTCCATGGGATCGCAAAGAGTCAGACACAAATTAGCAACTGAACAACAACATCATAGCAATATACAGAATACACACAAGGGGTGGATACAAAGAGTAATAGATAGGGTCCCATTTATATGGTATAATCAGAATTAGAGTAAAGATGACAACAAAATGGAATCACAAACATAAAGTACTTGGCACATAAATGGCATTCAATAAACAGTATTTTCTTATTACATTGCTCAGAGCAAAATATGGAGAAAATTCTAAAATACGAGTAGGTCCGGTTCAGTTCAGTCACACAGTCATGTCCAACTCTTTGTGACCCCACAGACTGCAGCACGCCAGGCCTCCCTGTCCAGCACCAACTCCCGGAGTTCAC
This sequence comes from Antilocapra americana, assembly GCA_007570785.1. Lineage (NCBI taxonomy): Eukaryota > Metazoa > Chordata > Mammalia > Artiodactyla > Antilocapridae > Antilocapra > Antilocapra americana. The sequence goes on from ML663565.1 coordinate 1,703,617, forward strand.
ACAAACCCATGTCCATTGAGTCGGTGATGCCATCCAACCATCTCATCTTCTGTTGTCCCCTTCTCCTCCTGCCTTCAATCTTTCCCAGCATCAGGGTCTTTTCAAATGAGTCAGCTCTTCGCATCAGGTGGCCAAATTATTGGAGTTTCAGCTTCAGCATCAGTCCTTCCAATGAATATTCAGGACTGATTTCCTTTGGAATCGAGTGGTTGTATCTCCTTGCAGTCCAAGGGACTCTCAAGAGTCGTCTCCAACACCAAGTTCAAAAGCATCAATTCTTCTGCACTCAGCTTTCTTTATAGTCCAACTTTCATGTCCATATATGAGTAGGTAGGATTTGAAATTTAAAGGAATAGCAGGCTAGATGTTTTCAACTTTTTTTTCTATAAGTTACTTAGAAAAAATGAATCAGATATAAGTCATTCTTTCAAACGCATACTGAGCTCATTTTTTTTTTAATATATGAGGAATCCTCTCCCTAAAAGCAAGTTGTAACCCATAGTTGCAAGCTGACACCGGAAGTGCAATTGGCCTCAAAGCAGTTGACAGTTCCCATTTTCTAAAGCCTTCATTTTAAAGAGTGACCTGCAGACAGAAAGTAAGATCTTGAACTCACAAAAGACAAGGATTTGGATGTGCTCATCCTCAGTAAAAAAAGAAGGCTAGAAAATTGCTGTCTGCCTATCAGCAAAAAGGAAACACAAGATTGCTCTGTCTTGGCACAGATTTAGGGTCATGTGTCTAATCAATTGCCAGCCCAGGATTGATGCTCGGGACTGGTGCAGTGAGATTTCCCGGGGGGGAGGGAGGAGGGAGGGGGGTTCCGGAGGGGAAGCATATGTAAACCCATGGTGATATCATGACAATGTATGGCAAAAACAATAAAATATATATATATCTTCTGAATTCGTAACTACTGGTTTACCCTCATGCATTTAGGATTAAAATTCAGTCTGATTGGTTTGGGAAACCCCCAAACACAAATTAACATGTAAAACTCAGACAAACACAGTATCACAATCCAAAATTACAGAACACACCAGCCATGAGCAAAAGAGCTGGAGAAATAAGGGATTAGGCCCTCAAGACTGTAGCTATTGGAAATATCAGATACAGAATACAAAATTAGAATGCCCCAAAGCAGCTTAAAGTGACCCCAAAGTAAAAATCTAGAAAAGATTATACTGATGATGGGGTAGGAAACCCACAAAAACTTAATCAAAAGTAAAAATTAAGCTGAAAAAATTATAGGGGAAATGGAGGTCTATAAAATATAATGGAATTGTCTGGAAGGTGTCTGAAATTTACACAGATGTCTCAAACTACCTCTAATAAAATAAAATTCATACATCACAAATTTTTTAAAGTTTCAGGACTGAGAATAAACTGCTGATATAGTGTCTTCTGCAGCAGAACAAAGATTCTTGTGCATATAATAAAATATGATATGATATGAGGTCTGAGGCGATTTCGGGCTTTCATTAGAACTACCTTATTTAGAATTGAAACAGCTATTCATTTTACAATTCTGATCAAGAATAATTTTGACTGAGAACTGCTATCAGAAAAACAGCTTCACAAAATCGGTATCTTGTAACGCAAGCCCAGGGTTGATCAGGAGCATACAAGAGAATCAGAAGCATGAAATGCAGGTGTGTACACATCAGGGCGCTGTCATTTTCTCCCCAGTTGGTATCTGCTGAGAAAGGTGTCTTGCATATCTGCCCCCAGGCTGGCATGAACAGAGGAAGGGGACAGGGGGGAAGCATTACGGAGAGAGCAGAGGTTGCAGTCGCACTTGTGCTACTTCATATGAATAACATGACTTTCCTGTGTGGTTGATGGATCCACAGAAACTGCACAGAAGGGAATCATCCAACAAGAACAGCACTCATGGAAGCCATTGCCAGCAAAGTGGTCTGGCAGTAAGAGGAGGTCAAGGGAAGAGGCTGATCTGAAACCAAAGATTCCACAGGAAGGGACGTTGTAGTGGTGACCCTGTCAGAAAGTCAGCATCTGCACTCTGCAACCAGGCATCCTCTCCCATCAGCATTACCAGAAAAGCAACAAAAAGCAGATTGCAATCACCCAAAGAAGACAAAAGAACTTTTTCTTCCCTGCCATCCCTTCCCCAAGCTCTAGATAGAAGACAGAAGAAGAAAAAGTCTGACCAGTACTGGAGAAGAGTTTTACATCAGGTATGAAATTGAAGCTTTTAACTGGACTCAGTTCAGTCCAGTCACTCAGTCATGTCCGACTCTTTGCAACCCCATGGACTGCAGCAAGCCAGGCTTCCCTGTCCATCACTAACTCCTGGAGCTTGCTCAAACTCAATCCATTGAGTTAGTGATGTCATCCAACTATTTCATCCTCTGTCGTCCCCTTCTGCTGCCTTCAATATTCCCCACCATCAGGGTCTTTTCCAATGAGTCAGTTCTTCACATCAGGTGGCCAAAGTATTGGAGTTTCAGCTTCAGCATCAGTCCTTCCAATGAATATTCAGGACTGATTTTCTTTAGGATGGACTGGTTGGATCTCCTTGCAGGCCAAGGGACTCTCAAGAGTCTTCTCTAATACCACGGTTCAAAAGCATCAATTCTTTGGTGCTCAGCTTTCTTTATAGTCAGACTCTCACATCCATACATGAACTACTGGAAAAACCATAGCTTTGACTAGACCAACCATTGTTGGCAGAGCAATGTCTCTGCTTTGTAATTTGCTATATAGGTTGGCCCTAGCTTTTTTTCCAAGGAGCAAGCATCTTTTAATTTCATGGCTGCAGACACCATCTGCAGTGATTTTGGAGCCCCCCAAAATAAAGTCTCTCACAGTTTTCATTGTTTCCCCATCCATTTGCCTGTGAAGTGATGAGATCAGATGCCATTATCTTAGTTTTCTGAATGTTGAGTTTTAAGCCAGCTTTGTCACTTTCCTCTTTCAGTTTCATCAAGAGTATCTTTAGTTCTTCTTCACTTTCTGCCATAAAGACACTGTCATCTGCATATCTGAGGTTATTGGTATTTCCCCCCAAAATCTTGATTCCAGCTTGTGCTTCATCCAGCCTGGCATTTTGCATGATGTACTCTGCATAGAAGTTAAATAAGCAGGGTGGCAGTATACAGCCTTGACGTACTCCTTTCCCGATTTGGAACCAGTCTGTTGTTCCATGTCCAGTTCTAACTGTTGCTTCTTGACCTGCCTACAGATTTCTCAGGAGGCAGGTAAAGTGGTCTGGTATTCCCATTTCTTGAAGAATTTTCCACAGTTCATTGTGATCCACACAGTCAAAGTCTTTGGCGTAGTCAATAAAGCAAAAGTAGATGTTTTTCTGGAACTCTCTTGTTTTTTTGATGATCCATCGGATGTTCACAATTTGATCTCTGGTTCTTCTGGCTTTTCTAAATCCAGCTTGAATATCTAGAAGTTCATGGTTCAAGTACTGTTGAAGCCTGACTTGGAGAATTCTGAGCATTACTTTGCTAGCGTGTGAGATGAGTGCAATTGTGCTCAAAATGTGGGGCTTCCCTGGTGGCTCAGCTGGTAAAGAATCCTCCTGCAATGTGAGAGACCTGGGTTCCATCCTCGGCTTGGAAAGATCCCCTGGAGAAGGGAATGGCTACCCACCCCAGTATTATGGCCTGGGAAATTCCATGGACTGTATAGTCTATGAGGTCACAAAGAGTTGGACACAACTGAGAAACTTTCACTGGCATTGCCTTTCTTTGGGACTGGGATGAAAATTGACCTTTTCCAGTTCTGTGGCCACTGCTGAGTTTTCCAAATTTGCTGGCATATTGAGTGCAGCACTTTAACAGCATCATCTTTTCGGACTTGGAATAGCTCAGCTGGAATTCCATCACCTCCACTAGCTTTGTTCATAGAGATTCTTCCTAAGGCCCTCTTGACTTCGCATTCTAGGATGTCTGGCTCTAGGTGAGTGATCACACCATCATGGTTATCTGGGTCATGAAAATCTTTTTTGTATAGCTCTTCCATGTATTCTTGCCATCTCTTCTTAATATCTTCTGCTTTTGTTAGGACCATACCATTTCTGTCCTTTATTGTGTCCATCTTTGCATGAAATGTTCTCTTGGTATCTCCAATTTTCTTGAAGAGATCTCTAGTCTTCTCCATTGTACTGTTTTCCTCTATTTCTTTGCATTGATCACAGAGGAAGACTTCTTATCTTTCCTTGCTATTCTTTGGAACTTTGCGTTCAGATGGGTATATCTTTCCTTTTCTCCTTTGCCTTTAGCTTCTCTTCTTTCCTCAGCTATTTGTAAGGTCTCCTCAGACAACCATTTTGCCTTTTTGCATTTCTTTTTCTTGGGGATGGTCTTGATCACTGCCTCCTGTACAATGTCACGAACCTCCATCCATAGTTCTTCAGGCACTCTATCAGATCTAATATCTTGAATCTATTCGTCACTTCCACTGTATATCCCAAGGGATTTGATTAAGGTCATACCTGAATGGCCTAGTGGTTTTCCCTACTTTCTTCAATTTCAGTCTGAATTTGGCAATAAGGAGTTCATGATCTGAACCACAGTCAGCTCCCAGTCTTGTTTTTTCTGACTGTGTAGAGTTTCTCCATCTTTGGCTGCAAAGAATATAATCAATCTGATTTCAATATTGACCATCTGGTGATGTCCATGTGTAGAGTCTTCTCTTGTGTTATTTGAAGAGGGTGTTTGATATGATCAGTGTGTTCTCTTGGAAAAGCTCTGTTAGCCTTTGCCCTGCTTTGTAAGCCAAGGCCAAATTTGCCTGCTACTCCAGATATCTCATGACTTCCTACTTTTACATTTTAGTCCCCTAATGAAAGGGACACCTTTTGGGGGTATTAATTCTAGAAGGTCTTGTAGGTCTTCATAGAATCATTCAACTTTAGCTTTTTCAGCATTACTGGTTGGGTCATAGACTTGGATTACTGTTATATTGAATAGTTTGCCTTGGAAATGAACAGAGATCAGTTTTGAGATTGCACCCAAGTACTGAATTTTGGACTCTTCTGCTGACTATGAGAGTTACTCCATTTCTTCTAAGGGATTCTTTTCCAGCATAGTAGATATAATGGTCATCTGAGTTAAATTCCCCCATCCTGGTCCATTTTAATTCACTGATTCCTAAAATGTCAGTGTTCACTCTTGCCATCTGTTTGACCATTTCCAATTTACCTTGATTCAGGGACCTAACATTCTGTCTTCCTATGCAGTATTTTTATTTATAGCATCGGACTTTGCTTCTATCACCAGTCACATCCACAACTGGGTGTTATTTTTGCTTTGGCTCCATCTCTTCATTCTCTCTGGAGTTATTTCTCCACTGATCTCCAGTAGCATATTGGGCCCCTACTGACCTGGGAAGTGTCATATCCTCTTTCAGTTTCATATCTTTTTGCCTTTTCATACTATTCATGGAGTTATCAAAGCAAGAATGCTGAAGTGGTTTGCCATTGCCTTCTCCAGTGGGCTATATTTTGTCAGAACTCTCCACCATGACCTATCTGCCTTGGGGGGCCCTACACAGCATAGCTCATTGTTTCATTGAGTTAGACAAGGCTGTAGTCCATGTGATCAGTTTGGTTAGTTTTCTGTGATTGTGGTTTTTATTCTGTCTGCCCTTTGAGGAATAAGGATAAGAGGCTTATGGAAGCTTCCTGATGGGAGAGGCTGATTGAGGGGGAAACTGGATCTTATTCTGATGGGCAGGGCCACGCTCAGTAAATCTTTAATGCAATTTTCTGTTGATGGGTGGGGCTCCCTCCCTGTTGTTTGACCTGAGACCAAACTATAGTGGAGGTAATGAAGATAATGGCTATCTCCTTCAAAAGGTCCCGTGAACACACTGCTACACTCAGTGCCCTTGAACCTGCAGCAAGCCACTGCCGACCCATGCCTCCACCAGAGACTCCTGGACACTAACTCACAGGCAAGTCTGGGTCAGTGTCTTGCAGGGTCACAGCTCCTTTTTCCTGGGTCCTGGTGTGCACAAGGTTTTATTTGTGCCCTCCAAGAGTCTGTTTCCCCAGTCCTGTGTAAGTTCTGCTGCTCTATGGTGGGGTTAAAGGTGACCTCCTCCAAGAGGGCTTATACCACACCCAGGTCTGCTGCACCCAGAGCCCCTGCCCCTGTGGCAGGCCACTGCTGACCCGCATCTCTGCAGGAGACACTTGAACACTCAAAGGCAGGTCTGGCTCAGTCTCTGTGGGATCTCCTGGTGCACAAGGTTTTATTTGATCCCTCCAAGCACCTCTGGTGGGTATGGGGTTTGATTCTAAATGCGACTTTTTCCCCCTCCTACCATCTTGCTGGGGCTTTTCCTTTACCCTTGGATGTGGGGTATCTTTTTTCGGTGGGATCCAACATTCTCTTATCAATGGTTGTTTAGCAGCAAGTTGTAATTTTGGAGTTCTTGCAGGAGAAGATGAGTGCACATCCTTCTACTCTGCCATCTTGGCACAAATATAACAGAAATTGATCAGAAAGGTGTTGGAGTTGCTCAAGGTGCTGCTAGGAGGTTGAAAGTCATACTTGGCATAGAATTATTAACAGTGGCTTGATTCCAGTGTATCACATGTCTCAATATTGCAATGCAAACTCTGAAAAAAGCAGAAAACAATACAATACTCAGTTTCCAGTTCTTCCATTAAATAGTACACCTGCATTAGTTTTTCTTGTGGATTGAAGTTTATAATCTATCTAGAGAGATAAGGTTCTCAGACATAAAACGTTAATGCACAGTCCTTCACATAGGCCCAAGGGGGTAAGTGCTAAATGTGTGGCACAGACTACAAGTTGAGAGAAGGAAAATGCTGTGAGCTACCCAGTGAGGTTCACGGACAATATAGGACCTGAGCTATGCCTGGAGAGATGAATATAATTTGCATTGATAAAAAGATGTCAGAAGGATTTTGCAAAAGGAAGAGGCAGCATGAGCCAATGTGCAAGTATGGCAATCCAGGCAACCATAGTCTACCTAGCTGCCAGGGGATTCACGTGAGGGAACAATGGGACATAAATGTGCAGAAAGAGTTCAAGGTCAGATTTCAGCAGCCATCACTTATCAGCCAAAGGAATTTGCATCTGATCAAACAAATAATAAGAAACCATTAGGGGTCTTGCACAAAGGTTTTTCAGATGGTTGTCAAAGGAAAAGAGAGAAAGAAGCATTTAGAAAAGGAAAGAAGGCATTTATTTTCCAAGAGGGCAAAAGAATCAGACTTCAGAAGAACTGGCTGGCCAAAGTACTTAAATTTAAAAGCTGCAGAATTACCCAGGTTACCAAGTTTACATAATTCTGTCCATGAAGGAAAAACAGCAGTTTTCTCACATAATTATCACATTCAAATGGTCATGATGTATCTTTGGACACCAATGTGGCAAATAACAGGTATAAAATGATTTTCAGGAAATATTCAAGGTTTTGCTTTGCATGGGCCAGACCCAGTCAAGGTGGCCTCGTTATTTTTGGTGTATGTCAGAGGGTTACATGTTTTCTCTGACTGTCATATATGAATTGCTTAAACATATTGGAAAGAGAGCAAAATGTCACTCTTGGCTTCTACAGGATCAGTGCAGAATTTGAAGCCAATAAACTTGACACTGGTGTTGAGTCAAATTGTTGAGATGTCTCTGTAGGTCTGAGCTGCTTGTGTTTTCCAGCTTCACCACAAAGAAACTGAGGCAGAAGTGTCAAATGACAGGCTCAATAACATATCCCACTAGGCTACAGTATGCAGTTGACAGCGTGGCTTCCGTTCCACTTCTGCAGCCCTTCTGATTAGGCTGCTGAAGCATTTCACTTCTCCTTCAGTAATAACTACCAGTGAATTAATTCAAGTGTGGGTGTTTTGGAGTTGCTATCAACAAGACAAATGATACAAGCCTCACCAGCAGGGCCCATAATTCAATTATTCTTAATTAGGCAGTGCTAATCTGAGGAGGAGCCATCCTACAAGATCCCAGATGCCTCCCTGGATGTATCAGCATTATTGTCAGAGCATCTGCCTCCTTTATTGCTCATTCCAAAACATATGATTTACTTCTTATTATATTGTGGGGTTTTCCCCCTTGAACCTGAAATGTGCAATTGGTGTCTTATTACTACGTTTTTCATCTGGCCACAGAAGGAGCAATGTGAGGTTACAAATATGCCTCGGTGGTGTCATACCAATTCAGCCATTAAGAGAGTTCCATTATTTCTGCCTGGTTCCATCTGCTCCTGTGCTGATGGGAGAAATCTCTTTTTAAAATCTTGACTGTATTCATTTAGTCTTTACTACACAATGGACTGTTGTTGGGAAATAACTATTAAAAATAAAAATATAATACTTCTCAACAATATGTTATATTAAGCAGAGAATTTTTTCCATATCTGTTATTCAAAGTTGCAAATTCAGACCTTCTCAGGTCTTCATTTGTGTCACACAATGATTTTTTTCCAACTGAATGTTGACTTGGATTTTTCTGTTATCTTGACATTGCTGTTAATTTAGCCGCTCTTTGTACCAATCTGACATACACAGCGTTCAGTGCCAAAATAGACACATAGCTCCACAACTCTGCAATTACAGTTGTGTCTGTAGACATATTTATAAAACTGCATTAGGGCAGTAGGAGTTGGTAGTGGGGATTAGAGGCGAAGAAAGAATAAATTACAGATGTTTGGGACTTGGAAGTAGAAAGGCGTTCTCGAAATGCTCCAAATAAAATGATCTTTTTTGATGCTTTCCCTTATATAAAATGCTTTTACTATTTTGTGAAATTATGATAAACATGGTTCAGTTCAGTTCAGTCGTTCAGTTGCATCTGACTCTTTGCGACCCTATGGCTCTACAAGACTGAGAATACTTCAAAGATGCTTTGCTCAACAATTGACATCTTAGTAATTTCATTTTTAAAAACTAAATTGTAAATTAATATGATGTAAATTGAAATAAAAATAAAACTTTCCCTTTAAAAGTAATTTCTGAGTGGAAAGCTTGTCCTTCGAGTTTTTGTCTTCTGCCCACTGATGTCATTTTATTGAGAAGCATTGTGTTCTCTAATAGGGTGGTAACCCTGAGGCAGAAGCAACCCTCTACCCAAACTGGATTCTGGAATGAGAAGTGTGTCAATCACTAGCACCTTTATGGTGTGTGTGGTATAATACATATACCAAAAAATTTAATGTCTCATCCATGTTTAAGCAGATAGTTCAGTGGTGCCAAATACATTCACACTGCTCTGCAACCCATCACCAGAATTCTCCTCATCTTTCAAATCGGAAACTCTCTACCCATTAAACCATAACTCCCATTCCCTCCTACCCCATCCCCTGGCATTTATGCCCTTTTAAGAAACCCCTGTTTCACTTCCTTTCAGTGCTGTCTGTTTGATTGTCCCCACCAGTTTTCTGCTTCTAGGAATGAAAGGTGTTGGCTTTGCTATCTTCCATTCTTTGTCCACATAGCCCTCTTTGCTTTGTCACACTCATCTCCATGCTTCTCCTCATCATTCCTCCTTAGCATCCATATTGGCTGGTATAGCGCTTCCTTCTCCCCAGATTTATTTTCTTTTAGATTGACTCTGAGTTGACATTTTAAACACAAGTTTAAACTTTTCTGAAGGCTGTGGTTGCTGAGTAGCAGTAGTAGCAGGGTGCCGGGAGCCGTCAGGATGTCTCCTTGCTCGGATGACAAGGTCACAAGACTAAGAAAGAAATTGCAAGGCTGATTTTCTTTATGGGGCATCCTGGACTAGCCCCCCCTCCCCCTCCGGTGATGCTGGGAGCCATCAGGATGCCCCCTTGCTCGGATGACAAGGTCACGAGAAAGAAAGAAATTGCAAAGCTGACTTTCTTTATCGGGGCATCCCGGGCTAGGCAGCCCCTGGTATTTTTCTTGGGAGTTCTGTCCATGCTCGGAACATTGGCTCATCTCAGTAGGTCAGTCCCAGTTGGAAAGAATTCATCCTAAGATAATCCTCCCAGACCTTATGTGTTCATTTGAGTAATAAAAGCTCTGACTAGTGCTGTAGTGAAGAAATCAATGTAATTTCATCTAAAATGTTGTTCAGTCACTCAGTTGTGTCCATTCTTTGCAGACCCCATGGACTGCAGCACGCCAGGCTTCCTGGTCCCTCACTGTCTCCCAGAGTTTGCTCAAACTCATGTCCATTGAACTGGTGACACCATCCAACCATCTCATTTTCTGTTGCCCCCTTCTCCTCTTGTCCTCAATCTTTCTCAGCAGCAGGGTCTTTTCCAGTGAGTCAGCTCTTTGCATTGGAGCTTCAGCCTCAGCCTCAGCCCTTCCAATGAATATTCAGGATTGATTTCCTCTAGGATTGACTGTTTTGATTTCCTTGCTGTCCAAGTGACTCCCAAGAGTCTTCTAAAGCACCACAAATCAAAAGCATCAATTCTTCAGTGCTCAGCCTTCTTTATGGTCCAACTCCCACATCCATTCATGACTACTGGAAAAACCGTAGCTTTGACTGTACAGAACTTCATCAGCAAAGTGACGTCTCTGCTTTTTAATACGTTGTCTATGTTTGTTATAGCTTTTCTTTCTAGGAGCAAGTGCCTTTTAATTTCATGGTTGCAGTCACTATCCACAGTGATTTTGGAGCCCAAGAAAATTAAATCTGCCACTGTTTCCATTTTTTTCCCATCTATTTTTCATAGAGTAATGGGACCAGACGTATAAAATAGCCTTTTCCAAATTACTTGACTAAGTACCTCATAACATAATGGTGAAAAAACACAGGTTTTTGCAGTCATGAAGCTCTAGATTCCAGGACCAACTTTTCTACTTACAAGTTTCACCAAGTTACTTACCCTCTCTGGGCTTTGGTTTCAACATCTGTGCAATAGGTTAAATAACATCTACATTTGTAAGGAAGGAAGGGGAATCCTATCAACTCAATTTCTATGATGACATGGATTCAAACTGTTTTGATTCCATAGATTTAACCTAAATATAATAATAGCAAAAACAAATGTCAGGAGTTAAAACTAAAAGAGGCTGATGAAATATTCCAGATTAAAAGAGACTAAGGAAACATGACAATGTCACACAATGTATATGCATGAATTAAATCTTGAACCAAAAAAGAAAAAAGCTGTAAAAGACATTATTGGAATGACTGATAAAATTTGAATATAGGCTGTATTTTAAAAAAACAAAATTGTGTACTTGTTACATTTCTTTTTATTTATTTGTTATTTACTTTGGGCTGTGCTGAGTCTTCACTGCTGCACGGGCTTGTCTCTCGTTGTGGTGCTCGGGCCTCTCACTGTGGTGGCTGCTCTCGTTGGGAGAACAGGTGCTAGGTCTCTCAGGTCCGGCAGTCGCAGCGCCTGGTCTCCAGAGCACAGGCTCGGAAGCTGTGGTGACAGGCTTAGCTCCTCCACGGTATGTGGGATCTTCCTGGATCAGGGATTGAACCCATGTCTCCTGCATTGGCAGGAGGGTTCTTTACCTCTGAATCCCCAGGAAAGCCCTAAGTTTCTCGATTTAAATTATTGTACCATGGTTATAAAAGAGAATGTCCTTATGCCTAGAAAACACACACTGAAGAAGTTAGGGTGAAGGAGGCATGATGTGTCCAACTTACTCTCTAATGGCTGAGGGAAGCCTCGGAATGCAAAAGGGGAGATGGAAATGATAAAACAAACGAGGCAAAAGAATGAAGAATATACAGGAGTTCCTAGTGCTATTCTTGCAATTTTCTAGTTTGAAGTGAATCAAAATGAAAACTTGCCTAAAATTCATGATAACGGATATATATAATGGCTAGCTCAGGGCTCATCTTCTCAAAAACACCTTTGTCTAATGATGCCTTGTGCTGGGTATCTCCCACTGGCCCCTCCAATTTGGCCTCCACCACCCTTCTTGCCCCAGTTTGATCTCTGGGGATCTGTCTTTGAGGGCTCTATCTGTGGACTCTGTGCTCTCTCTCTGGTCTTTAACTGGATTTGCCCAGTAGGAGATGTCCTCTGGGTTCTGGCAACTCTACCTCCCTGCTCTGCCCCTTTGGACTTAGAAGTGATAATAGTTCCCCAGTGTTATGAGCCCTGGATATTCCAACATTTTGTGTTTTCCCTAAACCTTGATCCCACATTTGTAACTGTTTCTCCATGTACTTCGCCTCAGTTACCCAGTTTGAACATGCTTCAGTATACTCCCTAGACACTAGAGATAACAAGGTGGTTGAACATGAATCATGCATTCTAACTGCTCACAATCCAAAGTAAAAATTGAATGCAATTAAGTAAAATGCACTGTGATACCCTCAGCCACAACCTGAATTACTCAGGCACCTTTCCTCAACTGTCTCTTGCCCGGCTTTGTGGTTTGGAGATTAATCTTGCCTAAATGTTCTCCAGCTGCATTTGAGCCATCCCCACAGGGGGCCACCTTACAGACACCAAGAGCAGGGGCTTCGGCCTCTTCTGCTCTGGCCTCCTCATGTCCTCATGCCACTGTGTTTGATGACAATGACACACATATGATCACCTGCCACCAAGCCCAGTTAATGTGGTTTCCATTCATTTCTCAGGGGAATGATCTTCCCTCTAAATGGTGGCACTAGTGGTAAAGAACCCACCTGCCAATGCAAGAGATGTAAGAGACGTGGGTTCCATTCCTGGGAAGACCCCCTGGAGGAAGACATGGCAACTCACTCCAGTATTCTTGCCTGGAGAATCCCATGGACAGAGGAGCCTAGTGGGCTACAGTCCGTAGAGTTGAAAAAGAGTCGGACACTACTGAATCAACTTAGCACACACACACAAGTCAGCAAAAATGTAGTCAGTGTTAATAGAAATTACTAAAAGTCTTAGAATAATGGAATATTATAACTTAACACCTACCACTCTGCTCTGGAACGCGCTGGTGTTTTTCAACTAACTCACTCACTGCTTCAGTCAGTCACCAGAAGCAACCCCGCCTAAACTTCCAGTTTGAAACAATTGAGAAGATTAATAGATCAAATAAATCTTTAAAATGATGGGAAACTAAACAGCCATTAAAGATTAAAGATATGCTAAAGAGCTATATAAACAATAGTGTTTACAATGGCTGAAGTAAGAAAAATAGGTTACAGAACCCTTTGCAGAGTATGAATTCATACACACACATGTATGTATATAGACATATATATATGAACATGTATGCACTTACACACACACTACTGTCAGATTTGTTAACCTGGGAACCATGTTTCCCAGAAGCCGCTTCCCCGTCTGGGTCTGAGCTGGAGTCAGCAGCCACAGTCTGAAGGAATTCCCAGTTAGACACAGTCAGACAGACCCAGGCTTACCTGGCGGCTTCCAACTTGTCCTAACCCTCCTCATTCCACATCCATCTCTTCTGCTGCTGCCACAGCAGACCCCCTCCCAGCTCACTCCACAGAGGCCACAGCTTCCCACAGACCTCGCCACAAGTCTTGGCTCTTTTGTGAGATGTGGTAGGGCTTCTCAGATTTCCTGCACGCTCCAACTTGTCCACCCACAGCGCCGCCTCAGGAGAGTGGCTATTAGCTCTCTCTCTCAATACTCCAGCTCCCTCTTCTGGACTTTCATTTCTCCAGCTCCCCCCACAATTGGCTAGAGTCTAATTACTATAATTAATCCCTCTTCTGTTACATCCATGGGGACTCTGCTTCCTTGACTGTATCCCAACAGGAACAACACATGAATGCGTGAAGGAAAAGGTCTGAAAAGATACATACCGAATGGAAACCCTCATTATCTCTGTATGGTAGGCTTTTTAAACTTATTATATACTATCGGTTCCCATAAACTATGTTTCCCATGCTGTACAATATATCCTTGTAGCTTATTTATTTTATGCATGGTAATAACCCTCCTTCCCATGTATTACTCCTCCCACTTCCCTCTCCCTGCTGCTAACAACTATTTTTTCTTATAAGTTTGTTTCTGTTTTGCTCCATTCATCCATTTGCTATAGTAAATACCATATTTACACACAGTAAATACTATATGTTATATCTTTTTCTGTTTGACTTACTTCATTAAGCATAATACTCTCCAGGTTCATTTACATATATATATATATATTATACATATAAAACATCTTTATCCATTCATCTGTTGATGGACATTTTTTTTTTCCATACCTTAGCTAGTGCTGCTATGAACATAGGGGTGCATGGATCTTTTCAAATTAGTGGTTTTGTTTTTTCCAGATATATACTCAGCAGACTTGCTGTATCATATGGTAGTTGTATTTTTAATTTTTTTGAGGAACCTCCATACTGTTTCCCACAGCTACTGCACCAAGTTACATTCACATCAACTGTAACAAGGGTTCCCTTTTCTCCATATCTTTGCCAGCAATTGTTATATATGGTCTTTTTGATGATAGTCATTCTGACAGGCATGAGATAATAATTTATTATAGTTTTGATTGACATTTCTCTGAGTTAAGCATCTTTTTATGTGCCTGTGGGCCATATGGTGGTCTTCTTTGGAAAAATGTCTATTCAGGTCTTCTGCCTATTTTTTTAACTAACTTGTTTGTTTTTTGATATTCAGTTGTATGAGTTGATTATATATTTTGGATATTAACCACTTATTGGTCACAACATTTACAGATATTTGCTCCCATTTATTAGTCTTTTAGTTTTGTCAGTGGTTTTCTCTCTCTTTCTATTTTGATTGAGTTGAGTGGCTTGTGGGATCTTAGTTCCCTGGCCAGGAATTGAACCTACAGTAGAGAAGGGCCAAGCTCTAACCATTGGACCACCAGAGAATTCCCTATCAATGACTTTCTTTGCTGTGAAAAAAACTTTTAATTAGATCCCATTTGTTTATTTTTGTTTCCTTTGACTTAGAAGACAAATCCACGAAAAGTATTGCTACAGTTTATGTCAAAGAGTGTTCTGCTGATGTTTTCTTCAGTTTTATGGTTTCTGCTCTTACATTTAGCTCTTTAATCCATTTTGAGTTTACTTTTGTATGTAGTGTGAGAAAATGGTCTAATTTCATTCTTTTACAAGTAGCTGTCTCATTTTGCCATCATCATGTTAAGAATGTTTTTTTCTCCATTTTATCTCCTTTGTCATAGATTAATTGACCATAGGTGCACAGGTTTATTTTTGAACTCTCTATTGTTTCATTGATCTATGATCTATGTTTTGTGCCAGTACCATACTGTTTTGATGACTATATCTTTGTAGTATAGTCTAAAGTCACAGGGTGTGATATCTTCAGCTTTGTTCTTTTTCTCAAGATTGCTTTGGTAATTTGGGGGTCTTTTGTGGTTCTATATAAATTTTAGGATTATTTGTCCTATTTCTATGAAAATGTCATGGCTATTTTGATAGGAAATGCATTAAATCTGCAGATTGCTTTGAGCAGTATGGACATATTAACAATATTAATTCTTATAGTTCATGAATATATGTTTCTATTTGTTTGTCATCTTCACTTTCTGTCATCAGTGTCTATAGTTCTCCATATAAAGGCCTTTTACCTCCTTAGTTCCATTTTTTTTTTAAAGTGTTCTAGTCTTTCTGATGTGATGATAAATGGGATTATTTCCTCAATTTCTCTGATCATTTGTTGTTAATGTATAGAAATGCAACAGATTTCTGTATATTAATTTAATATTGTGAACTTCATGAAATTTGATGAGTTCTGGTAGTTTTTTGTTGAGTTCTTTAGAATTTTCACGTTCAGTATCATGTCATCTGCAAACAGTGAGTTTTACTTCTTCCTTTCCAATTTGGATTCCTCATTTCTTTTTCTTGTCTGACTACTATGGCAAGGACATCCAATACTGTGGTTTTTGTTGCTGTTGTTGTTCCCTGAGGTAAGCTTCTATTACTATAAACTTCCCTCTTAGAACTGATTATGCTGCATCCCAGAGATTTTGGATCATTGTGCTTTTATTTCCATTTGTCTCCAGGTATTTTTTATTCCCTCTGTGATATTTCAGTGAGTCATAGTTGTTTAGTAGCATATTGTTTGGCCTCCAAATGTTTGTGTTTTTTGTAGTTTTTTCCTTGAACTTGATTTCTAGTCTCATAGAATTTTGGTTAGAAAAGATGCTTGAGATGGTTTGGATTTTCTTAAATTTACTGAGACTTGTTTTGACACCAAGTAACAAGCCATTTTTAATCACTTGTTATACAAGAATCCTAACAGGAATGAATAGACTCAGACTAGCTGGCATCAATATCAGAATCTTCTTTTCAATATTTAGCCAGAAGTACTTAGTTTATTCCCTGAGACAGTTAAAGCATCTCTGAAATATTATCGTTTGTTTTTAAAGGTGAGAGACAGAATAATTATAAATTTTCAGACTTTTGATCACCTTCACATTTCTTCACTGATTCTTTTCTCACCCTGGAAAAATTCATATACAAGCCTTAATTTTACAGAGGGAGAGATTGACAGAGAGGGCAAAGGAGAGTAAATTTAAAATTTTGAAGTTTAAATATAATGTTTTTCTAAAACTATCACAAATCAAATAAGGGTCAATGATATCTGTGAATATATACAAATTCTGTTATCAATTTGTAGGTCTTGGGTGGGAAGGTTTTCTGTTGTTGTCTGCTTTTGCAGGGTAGGTTGATTTTTTTAATAGACGGAGTGGTCACATGTTTGGAATACTTTATATAAAAATTATAAATTAATTTCACAGATGATAATTTGGTATTAAAAAGTTGGCAAATTATCAGCAAATTTGACAAGTCTTTAAAAATGAACATTTTATCAGATGAGTCTGTATGGTTGCAGTATATAATTACAGAGCTGTGGATATGATGCTAAGCTATCAGAAGGGTAAGTATGGGGTGAATTGGATTCTTGGAGCATGAAGGCAATGAAAAG
This sequence comes from Antilocapra americana, assembly GCA_007570785.1. Lineage (NCBI taxonomy): Eukaryota > Metazoa > Chordata > Mammalia > Artiodactyla > Antilocapridae > Antilocapra > Antilocapra americana. The sequence goes on from ML663565.1 coordinate 1,720,462, forward strand.
CACTTTACTCTAATAAACTACCCCCTCTCACATGACCTAAAGTGGTATTAACATAAAAACCAACAGAAAGCCCTTTTAAAGAGAAATTTAAATGATTCATTCAGTAGCTAACTACATATTCCCCAAAGATAATATAGTAGTAGAAAAAGGAAAAACCACAATAACAACAAAGCAAAAGTCTGCATATTAGTTGCTTTGAGGCTAAGAATAAGAGCACCGAGGAACTTCCAGTTCAAGATGGCATAGTAGAAGGACATGCGCTCATTTCCTTCTGCGAGAGCACCAAAATCACAACTAGCTATTAAACAGCCATCAACAGGACGCTGGAACCTACCAAGAAAAGATACCCATGTCCAAAGACAAAGAAGAAGCCACAGCAAAACGGTAGAAGGGATACAATCACAATAAAATCAAATTCCATACCCTCCGGTTGGGTGACCCACAAACTGGAGAACAATATCAAAGAAGTTCTCCCACTGCTGTGAAGACTTGGAACACCACATCAGGCTTCCCACCTGGGGACCGACAAAGGGACTGAGACTCCCCAGAGAATCTGACCTTGAAGGCCAGTGGGATTTGATTATAAGACTTCCACAGGACTGGGGGAAACAGACTCCAGTCTTGGAGGACTCAAGCAAAACCTTGCCTGCACCAAGTCCCAGAGGAAAAGAGCAACTTTTCAGACTCCACAGGAAACTGAACCAAAACCACTTGCTAGTATTGGAGGGTCTCCTGTGGAAGCCACAGGAATGGGGGCACTGGCAGCAACAGTCCTGGAAGGACCCTTGGCATAAGCCTCTTGGAGGTTGTCATTAATTCTACCATAGACTTGAAGGCTGGGTCGCCTCAGGCCAAAAACTCCCAGAGAGGGTGCACAAACCCACCAATCATCAGAAAACAGCACTAAAGTTTTACTGAGCAAGGGCCTGCCCACTAGGGCAAGACCCAGTTTTTCCCACCACCAGTTCCTCCCATCAGGAAGCTAACACAAGCCTCTTAGCCTCCTCCATCAGAGGGCAAACAGAAGAAGCAAGAACCAAAATCCCACAGCGACCAAAACAAAACATTATAGAAAGTGAATCAATGAAAAAGCAGAAAGTTATGTCCCAGATAAAGGGACAAGATAAAACCCCAGATAACAACTAAAGTGGATATAGGCAGCCTTCCAGAAAAAGAATTCAGAATTATCATAGTGAAGATGATTCAGGAACTCAGAAAAAGAATAGAGGCAAAGATTGGGAAGATGCAAGAAATGTTTACCAAAGACCTAGAAGAACTATAGAACAAAGAAACAGAGATGAATAATACACTAGAATGAATCCACAGCAGAATAACTGAGGCAGAAGAATGGATAAATGACTGGGAGGACAGAATGGTGGAAACCACTACCACAAAATAGAAAATAGAAAAAACAATGAGAATAAATGAAGACAGCCTAAGAGATCAGGGACAACATTAAATGCAGCAACATTTGCATTATAGGGGTCCCAGAAGGAGAAGAGAGAAGGGACCTGAGAAAATATTTGAAGAGATAATAGCTGAGAAGTTCCCTAACATGGGAAAGGAAATAATCAACCAAGTTCATGAAGCACAGAGAGTCCCAGGCAGGATAAACCCAAGGAGGAACACACCAAGACACATAATAATAAAACTGATGAAAATTAAAGACATAAAATATTAAAAGAAACAGGGAAAAAAGACAAATAACACACAAGGGAACCCCCACCAGGCTATCAGCTGATTTCTCAAGAGAAACTCAACAAGCCAGAAGGGAATGGCATGATATATTTAAAGTGATGAAAGGGAAGAAACTACAACCAAGAACATTCTACCCACCAAGACTCTTCAGAGTTGATGGAGAAATCAAAAGCTTTCCAGACAAGCAAAAGTTAAGAGAATTCAGCACCACCAAACCAGCTTTACCACAAATGCTAAAGAAACTCCTCTAGGCAGGAACGTAGAGAAGAAAAAGACCTACTACAGAAAATAAACCAAAACAATTAAGAAAACAGTAATAGGATTATTCATTAAGGTAATATTGGTAACTACCTTAAATGTAAATGGATTAAATGCATCAACCAAAAGACAGACTGGCTGAGTGGATGAAAATGTGCATGTATGCACTTCCATTTACCTCATCACTCTGCTTGATCCAAACTGTATGTAATTACTTTATATTGTTAGGTTAATCATGTTTCCATCATGGCTTGCAATTGTAATTATCTTTTATTTTGATCTGGCTATTGATTGTAAAACTGATAAATATCTTTTACTGTTGTGATTACTTAACTATTACTCAATACCATTGCATCATGATTGGTCAACAGAAAAATAAAAGAGTTCTATATCACCAAAATTACCATTTAATAGCTCTGGGCTGGTGCACTGAGATGTCCCAGGGGGAGGGAATCGGGGAGGGAGGAGGGAGGGGGGTTCTGGAGGGGCAGCATATGTAAACCCATGGCGGTTTCATGTCATTGTATGGCAAAATCAACACAATAAAAAAAATAAATAAATAAGGGGGAAAAAAAAAAGAAAAAGAATGATTAAGGAGAAAAAAAAAAGAAAATCCTATAATCACTTTTTTAAATTCAGATGTATATCAGAATTATCTTGGAATTTTTTTGAAAAATACAAATGCCTAGGTATTGCTTTTATTCACCAGAGATGCAGATATGTTTCTAATGAGCATCCATGTTTAAAAACAACTGGATTATATGAGTATTTTTTTTACTTTTGTCTAGTTTAATTCACTTTTTCTATTTTATATTCCGTGCTTCCATTTCAGTTACTTTATGCTTTCCAATTTCTCCATCTTTTTCCTGATGTTCTTTCTCAAGCGATTATCAAGCATAGTAGAAAAACTTTTGTATACATGTATATTTTAGAAAACTTATGAATTTTTGCTTAAAAAACATGACATTTTGATTTCGTTTGTTTGACTTGGCATGAATAGAATGTTAGGTTTCTAATTTTAAAAATTAGATATACAAAAAGCAACAAAGGTTTACTGTATAGCATATAGAATTATACTCGATGTCTTGCAATAACCTATAATGGAAAATAATTTCAAAAATAATGTATGTGTATATGTGTAACCGAATCACATACAAAAGAATAATTCTTTTTGAAATTTAGTAATGTTTATCTTTTTGCCAGTTTTTCTAAATGTCTAATCACAATGTGATACAAAGTTTTAAGTATATTTGTGTAGGACATAAGATTAATATAAATTAATTAAATATAAATCTGTCATATTTAAATTATTAATGATATCTTTCAAGACGCTCCTGTTCTTATTTTTCCTCCAATTGATAAAATATTCTCAGAGAAATGTTAATATCTCACTATGATTAATTTTTTTTCGTTTCCCCTATATTTCTTCTGCTTTTTGCTTTATGTATCTTTCCTTCTTTGTTGTTAGGTGTCTGTTTATGATTTCTATTTCCTTGGTGAATTGTACCTTTTATCATTAAAAATACTCATCTTTGTTTCATTTATAAGAAATAAAGAAAATAAAAACAATGCTAAAAAAAAAAAAAAGAATGCGAGCACTGAAGTCTGCTTTTGCCACGTAAAAGTTGCTTTGCCTTAGGCCAGTAACATGCCATGCCTCCCATTTGCTCCACTTAAAAACTGCAGATAGTACCATCTCGCTCCTAGAACTGTCATAAAGATTTCATGAGATTATAAATATAAAGGAAAGAGCATCATACTTAGTGCTCTATCTCAGAAAACGTTTAGCTCCTTTAATAAACTCTTTTGTGGGTGGAATAAGGAGCTTTCTGAAAGATGGAGCTTAAAACACCCCAAGTTTAGCGGAGTCTTTCACATGTAATTAGGGCCACTAGAAATGCATCAAGTTAGAAGCATAGAGAGAAAAGAAAATAGAAACTCTTCATGCTGGAATTTCAAGAGCAAAACTCTTCAGGGTTTCCTGTTGGCTCCAAGGTAAAGAACCCAGCTGCCAGCGCAGGTGGCAGAGTTTCAGTCCCTGATCTGGAAGGACCCCATCTGATGCATGGCAACTAAGCCCATGCACCGCAAGGACTGAGCCTGTGCTCTAGGGCCCGAGAGCCACAACTGCTAAAGCCTGCTGGCCCTGGGCCTGTGCTCTGCAGCAAGGGAAGCCACTGCAATTAGAAGCCCACACACCACAAAGAGAGAGTAGCCCCAGCTCCCCACAACTAGAGAAAAGGCCATGCAGCAACAAAGACCCAGCACAGACAAAAATAAGCAAATTTTTTAAAAAAGCACTTCATGTTGGGACGTCCCTAATGACCCAAGGATTAGGACTCCATGCTTCCACTGCAGCATGGGACACAGGTTCGATCCCTGGTTGAAGAACTAAGATCCCGCAACGGCTCATGGCTAAAATACAACCAATTGCCTAATTAAACATAGTGAATTGAACTCACATATTTACCTTTCTGTCTTCACTAAATTCCACCAAAATGATAGCAAAACAGAAGCATACATCCACATGGGCAAAGAAAACAAGAAAGGAGATGAAAGCAGCAACAAAAATTTGAAGGCTGAAAAGTAAAGGAACAAGGAGTTGCTGACCATTTTCTTTGCTGAAATGTAAGCAGGAAATGGGCTTCCCTAGTGGTTTCAGCAACAAAGAATTCGCCAGCAATTCAGGAGACACAGGTTTGATCCCTGGGTTGGCAAAATTCCCTGGAGAAAGGCATGGCAACCCACTCCAGTATTCTTGCCTGGAGACTCCCATGGACAGATGAGCCTGGCGTGTCAGAGTCAGACACAACTGAAGCAACTTGGCACACAGCACAAGCAGGAAACGGGGAAAGCACAGGAATAAGCCACTTGAATCAGTATGTCCTGGAGAAATATCAGGAACTGGAGTACAAGGTTCTACTGTGGTGGGGGCACTGGTGGCCTCAACAAATGAGAGCTAGCTGGGGCTGCCAGACAGAGCCCCCAACCTCACCCCAACCCTGTACCTCTGTACAGTGAGTACCATTCCTCCACGATGACAGAGTCTGGAGTTTAACTGGCTAAACAGTTTGAATTGAAAAGAAAAAAGAAAAATCTCTGACTTTGGATACCTTAGCCTCAACTGACTTAACCCCCCCACCAAAAAAAGAGGGGGAGGTGAATTAAATGATGGCTTACAGCCCCCTTCCCCTCCTTAGTTCTTACAATTGAATGCAGGCTCAAACCACATAAACTTGGTTTCCTTCCTGAGGCATCTGACCAGCCCAAGAAAAAGACCTATAGATACTGAGAGAATCAAGAGTTCCCAATAAAACAGCACAGATTATCCTATAGTAAAGCCCATCAGCTAATAAATCCCACCCATGCACAGAGCTTCCACTCAGCTCTTAGGCATCTTAATATTAACTATAATCACCAGACATCCAACATTAGAGGCAGACCAAAACAAAGAATAAAAAGAAACATTGTGATTGGGATTATGCAAAATCATTAACATCCTTGGGGAGAAAAAAGAAAAGAGTGCATTTTTGAAATAAGTACAAGATGCTATGAAAGAAAATCCATAGATGAGTAGGAGAGAGGTGGGCAAGCATGCTAAGTCACTTCAGTCGTGTCTGACTGCAACCCTATGAACTATAGGCCGCCAGGACGCCCCGGGGAGAAGGCAGTGATCCACCTCTCCCCACACACTCTGCCGCGAGCACCACTGCGAGGGTGACTGTTGGCAGAGCGGGTACCTCTCACCACCGCACATGCTAACGGCAGCCTCATGACAAATCCAGCGCAAGGCGAAAGAACTGACTTTAGACGGGAAGCCAGAATCCACCAGAGCAGATTTAGGTTTATTACAGATTTGAGATTGTGTGTGCATGAATAATCAAGGATCCAAAAAGTGGACCAGGAGGGTATGTGAATCATATGACCTCACACTGTCACCTGAAGCTCGGTGCAGTAGACTCACCACAGCCTTGCTAGCACTGAGCTTCCTCTCATCTCAGACATACACACTTTCATTACACTAAAAATTTTCACCTCTTCTGGTTTAACTTCTTAAGGTATACATTTTTGGGAAATCGAATTTTATTTATCTTTAAAAATAAAGTGGCCAGAGTTCAAACTCGTCCCAATTTACAAAACACCTCCACCGTTTTATAAAACATCTCTCAATTAAAATGTATTGAGCAAATCTGTGTCTACCATGTATAGTCATGGTGACAGACACTACTTGAAAAAAGAAATGACTTTTGCCTCCAGAGTTTACACTCTAGGAGAGCTGTGCTGTCCAATACATTAAGCACAAGCCACAAGTGGCCACTTGAAACATGGCAAAGCTGAACTGAGATGTGCTGTATGTGATAAGCACATGCTCACTAGTACACTTTGGAAAAAATGTGACCTCACTAAATATTTTTATATTGACTATATGCCCAGATGATAAAATTCTGGATATACTTAAGCAAAATATATTATTAAAATTAGTAGCAAGTGCTTTTCACTGCTTTTAAAGTGGCTACTAGAAAACTTAATTATATACGTACTTGTATTATATTTGTCAGGAAAACCTCTTTTAACCTGTTAAGCGATCCTATTAAAATATTTTAAATGCTAAAGAACAGTAGAGAAAGCATAGGTAAAATTGATGGTCAAATTTTGGTAATTTTCACAAATAAATTTTTTAAAACTTCACTATTCAAAATGCCTTTTTAAGAAAGATGGAAAGGAAAAAGAATAAACCCGAAGTAATGTCAGTCTCACAAAGATATAACTATTATTTACTTTTATTATTATATTATCTATTGTATATTTATTACAAATTATTTATTTTACAAAAACTTTCCACTTAATGCACTTAAATTAAATCACAACTAGAAAAATGGTAAAAGTAGTTACTGACTACTTCCCCCAACAAGTTAAAACTCATTACTTTTGGTTTCATACTTCAGAAGTCCATAGGCTAATCTCTACTTAAGTACACTATTATGACATAATATGTAGCTAAAGAATGAGGTGGATCTAATGTATCAACAAGGCAAGCTATTACAATGTATAATCTGAAATGAGGCAAGCTGTCAGACATTGTAGAAGCAAGCCCAGTGTGAGTGCATCATGTGTAAATGTGCAGAGCAAGACAAGCAGGATACACACCAAATGTTCTCAGGGGTGGCTAGTTAGGAGTCTTTTTTTTACTTCATATACTTTTAATTCTTCTGTATTGTTTGAATTTTTTTCAATAAGGACATTGTGTAACTTATAAATGATTTAAAATGAAAGATTACTGATTTTAACTCTCTTGTAAGTACTCATCATCTCATTATCTTTTAAAACCCTTATGCTTATGCCATCATTTGTGACCAAAAAATCACAGTATAAATAATAAAATATGTAAACCTGAGAACTATTGGATCATAACATTACAGAGACCCATTAAAGCACAATTACACTCTGGCACAGAAAAGGTGCTCTTCTCTAGATCTGAAATTTGATCCTCTGGAAAGTTTTAAGAAATACTTGGGCCAGTAAAATCATGTAGGTCTACCTTCTACCCTTCTTCCCCACAGACTTCTAACAGAACCCTGATGTTACTTCCTTTTCCTTTCCTGTGAGTAGCCATTTTTCAAGGGGAGGCTACATTTAAGTTTGGGGCAAATCAAGATCTGAGTGAACCATTCCAGTTTTACTCTCTTTGAAAAATAATTGCTTTGGACACAGCCACCGCTATGGCTATGAGGGCAAATGAATGGGGGCAGGTAGCACCTTCCTCTTATAAAAAGACGTATTGTTGCCTCTGGTTGTCATTTGGCACCCAGAATGCTGGCTGTCATCTGGGGGCCATGGGGGGAAACTAGCTCACATGGTGAGAACAGTAGTGCAAAGACAGAAGGTACCTAGGTTTCCAATGGCATTGTCCAGTTGCTGAATTGGTCAGTCCGGGAACCGCTGCCTGCCTGGACTTCTAGTTATCAAGTTTCCCAAGCCTGATGATTTTAAAATTATTTAATTGGAAGATAATTACTTTACAATATTGTGATGGTTTTTTGCCATACATCAGCATGTATCGGCCTTCTAGAATAATTTAGACACATCATTTGAAGAAATCAGACATTTATTGAGTGTATGTTCATTTAATAACACCAGAATGAAAAAGATGATATGAACTCCCCCCAAAACAGAACAACGCAACTTGCCATTATTCTCACATTATATCTGAATCTATAATCTTACACTCACCTTCTCTTTAATAAATGTCAAGACACACAAACTACTTGGAGAAGGATATCCAATTTATCCTAAAATCATAATATTTTAAGGTAAAAAGCAGCTTAAGAGTAGTAATCACTACGTATCAATTTTGCTACGTATAGCAAAATGCCTTCTTGCAGCTTTAGAATCATTACTACTCAAAATATTAACACATTCATGCAAATACTTGTGAAAAATGGAAACACCTTCCAGTTTCTGATTTCAGGAACAGGTGCAAACCACCACCTCCTTCACAGATCTTCTGTTACAACATCCATCAAAAGCCACAGGCCCAGCTCTCAAATACTGACAATGAATGTGACGCAAGTGTGTTCTGTTGAGTTTGGAATGGATGACACAGTCTACAGCAAAGCTACAAGACCTGAATTAATTTTGCATAACACCCCAATATTCCCTGAAGAAATCTTATACACAGGTTGAAAACAGCTATTTCCTACCATAGTCAAAGTCAATTTATATTTTAAATGGAAGGTACACTGTTGCTTCTCTTTAGTTTTTACAAGGACTTACTATGATGTTGTATATTTGAATATGCTTACAAATTCAGACAGTATATGTAAACTACACATACTCAGAGGCTTCACATCACTTAAGTTTGTATTAAAAAGTCTGACCAGACCTTCCAAATAGCATTCACAGCATTAGAAATGAGAGAGATTTTCCTTTTTCTCTCATATCTTTTCAAAGACTCTCTTTTGTTTGAAAACGGGAGTTATAGAAAATTCTTAAAAAATAATCCCATTAGACATTTGGAATTATTGGTAGAAATGAGGTGACAATATATATTTTCCATTTAGAAGTAAGTTTGACATTGATTTGTAATCATTTTAAAATTACCTAGTCCAATATGCTATTCCATGCTCTTCTCCTAATTCTATAATTGCTAGATATCCAAATTAATATCGTATTCATTTTTAGTTAAAAAAAATTCTTGCACCATATTTTACACCTGTCTTAAATTCATATAACTAAAATCTAGTTTCATGTTCAATAAATCAAGAAACAACAAACATCAGGACAGTTAAGCCAGGCTTTAATAGGCAAAAAAAGGGTTGCTTTGGCAATGTATAAAAGGATAACTGTTACAGTACTAATAATTATTTAATCTACTTTTATTAAATATTAAAATGCAATAAGGCAATTGTTTAAAGACACTTGAAGTTACATTTAATAAACTGATAACTGGTCCTACACTGACACACCGTGCACCTACCTTTCCTGATATACTGTGCCCCTACTTTTCTTCTCTGTTTACTCTAAGAAATCAAAAAGTTAAAAATAAAAAATTAGTGGTCTTGCTAAATCACTAATGATTAACACTAAGATGTTTACTCCTTACAATATAAACTTCTGAAAAAGAAGACACTGACGACCCTCTTTTAAGGTTTTTCCATTTAATGTACTCCTGTTGTCTCCTGTTCTCTTGAATCCCTTCCTAACACTCCACCTGGAAGTATGCCTATTGAGGAATCAATGGATGTGATGTGTGGTTTAAACTGCCATTCAAGGCAGGGCAGTGGTTCCCAAACCTGGCCTCCTATCAGTATCATCTGGGAAAACCAGATAGATTCCTGGGCCCCCTTCAGATCTAATAAGGTTATCCCCTCCACCCTAACCTCCCATATGATCTATGTGGTCAGTCCTGCATAATCCAGTATCTGGGAGAACTAAAGGGGTGTCAAAAAGGAAGATATTTGTCATTGTGTTTCCACAGGTCTTAAGTCACAAACTGGGATCCAATAAAAGAAAAAAAAAAACTACAATGTAGAATCATAGCACTAAATGATCAGTGAGCAGAGTAACTGGGGAAAGACTTTACTATCAACAAATCAAACAAACCAATTCAACAGAGGTAGCCTGGCTGTCCCTTCCATGAAAGCCTGACCCTGCAGGGCCATGAACTGAAACAGAGGAAGCAAGCAGACAGCAGTACAGGCTAGGGGGCTGCAGCTTCAAAAGTGACTGTCTCCACACCACTTCCCTCCCTCTTGCCTTCTCTATTCCCCACTCTTAGCCACTCTTCTCTTACTCTGCCTTTGGCCATTCTCACTCTTATTCCCTTCTCTTTCTCACTTCCTCTCTTTTCCTTCTTCCTCTAATCATTCATTTACATCATTCTTTTCTTCACTCTCTCTTCCTTAAAAATTCTTCCTTACACAAGCTAGGCAAATTCACACTGGAGATAAAATGCACATCAGAAAACATTCAGTCTAAAACAGAATGATCTGTACAGGAGACAACAGGGCCGCAGAGAACGTCAACAGCAAGGCTGGAGTGGCATGAGCGAAGCCATGCAGCTAGCCCATTCTCTCCGCCCGGTCTCAGCCCCATGACTGCCGAGTCTCATGAGGTGGGAAAGGCACGCCAACTGTTCGCAAACTTACAGTACAGAGAAGGTGCATGACGCGCCCTGGCCCCCTAACCAAGAAGAGAATGCAGATCCAGTTCAGTCTGTTTTTTTTTTCCTTTATACCAATAACATTCGACTTGAGGCAAAATGAGAGGGCAGTGAAGCAGGAATACTGCTTCAGGCTCTAAAGTATCCAGAGATACCTGGGTTACTGTATATACATTATGAACTACTCTTCACAGGGGGAAAAAATAAAGATGTATTTTCTTAAAATGTAAATCACAATATATATTTTCTATAGGTTTTTTTTTCCCTCTAAGATGGCAACTTCATATAAATGAAGGTTGACTACATTATAAAGTCATTCCACTTTGGTAACACTGTAGCCCAGAGATAATTCTGAGGTCAGAATTTTTCTAAGACATAGACTCAAAGAATATATAATATAATTTTCAAATACACTGCATAGATATACTGTCTTAAGGAAAGAAATATATAACATTCTCTAAGCTGCTCTAGAATTTAACCTTATTAATGCTGAGAAACCGTATTTCTTGAAACTTCTCAAGGAAAAAGTTTATCTAAAGATAAACTCAGAAAATTCATTTTAATATTGTTAAGGACTTTCTGTGATATCCTAAATTTTAGGTAAAAATAGTCCCTCAGTGGAGAGTTTTCACCATAATCCAATTTATGGTAAAATGCTAAAATTATGTCAGGTCTGAATAAACCAAGTGAAGAACCTTCCAAATGACCCTACAATGGAGAGTGTGTGATGGTATGAATAAGGCACAACATATGTGAGACCACAGCACACAGTCCAGTTAAACTATGACACATTCTACCCAGTCTCAATCATACTAGAGCCCATGGGGCTAAGAGTCTGTTCACTGAGAAAATTAAACCTAAGGAACTTCCTAATAATATAAATTCATATCTTGTAAATTACCCCAAGTACTTCCACTAACATTTCAGAATCACATTTACAATCCACCAACTGTGCTGAGAACTGTGGTGGTCCTAACTTCAGCCTTTAAGTTGGCAGAATGATTTCCAGTGGTTCCCAAACTAAATGACACCAAAATCATCTGAGGTGCTTATTAAAAATAGAATCATAAGGCGACTTATTTTTGCACTCTTATCATAAGGGAAATGTGCCTTCGATATTAACTGAAGCCAAAGGGGCTACAATGTCATTGTAGTTACCAAAGTGTTTATACAGGTGAAATAACATGATGACTGGCATTTTAAGATACATCAGCAAAGGAAAAAGGGACAGAAAACACAAATGTGGTAAAACACTGACGTGCTCAGTCTGGACAATGAGTACCACTGAGCTGTTCTCTCTACTTCTGTGTAATGTGCAGACCCATCTGGATATGGCACACCAGGGTCCTCTAAGTAAGGTGAAGCCCAAGCCCTTCTCGCCAAGATCCCCATAAGAGCCTAATGTAGCCAGGCAGCCAAGGGTCTCCTCCAGGGCCATTAAAAATGATCCTATATGCTCCAAACTTATTCTAGGGATCCCGTTTTTTATTTAGCCAATTCAATCTCAACAAGTTCATGAGCTCTCATGTTCACCGTGGCATTCCCTAAATGCTTCTGTCCCATGAGAGCCGGGCTGGTTGTCAAATTCTGATTTGTCTTTCTTACACCTTACTTTCTCAATCTGTCTCTGACTGAACTGCACAAAACAGAGGCCAGCTGCTTTCCCATATCCCCACAGAGGGCTCTGTGTCTTCATAAAGCCAGTCACCACTATTTTAGGTTCTTCATAAACTACCAGAGAGTGGCAGTTTTCCTTCATGATTTTCTCTTCTCTATATAAGTATTAAAATATCAAAAGGAGAAAAAGAAGCTCACCTCATAGTACTTGGTAAAGAGACATGTACCCCAGCACAGTACATGCTAAGTACTCAGTACTATATAACTCAGAATCTATAGTTATATCAGTCAAAGGTCAAAAACACTAAGAAAAGTAATATTTTTCTTACTGTCAAGATAAAAAAATAGCTGTCTTAAGTGATATTCAAAAAAGGAGGACATGCACATTAACCAAATCAAAACTGTTTTTTCTACAGTCAGATGTGACAATCTTAAGCCAAATCATCCATGAAAGTTTTCTAATATTCTTAAATTAAGGTTGTATATGTATATTTGCTTCTTCAAAGATATTTTGCAAAGCCATTTTGAGGTAGAAGGGAAAAGGTTTCAATGGACCACTTTTTCCTGCTCCACTGTAACTGTAATCACTCCTCACAGAAGACGTAGCTTCCGTATTCTGGTCCATCACATTTTCCACCATCACATAAGTATACTTGTTAGGTTCTCACTTTATTATCTGCATATTTATTGCTTCCAGAATGCCCAGTAAAGCTGACATTTTTCATTTAAAGTGATAAAAAATTTTTCCTAAAATACTTGCTTAATAATCTTAGATTTGACTTTTGGCAAGACAGTTAAGCACATACAAATGAAAATACTACATTTCACAAATACACACAAAGTCTAAAATCCAAACTTTCACTGTTTTTCTTAAGAACTCAATCTTAAATGTGCAGCTTACGTATAAACTAAGAACACTTTTAAACATGATTGTCACAAAAATATTTTAAACAGAGATGAAATGTAAAAAGGCACACACAGATTGTCAATAGTGACATCAGTTACATCACATTTCTTTAGAAACAGAACATTTCCTGTTTCCGTAAACAACTTTTTTTTTCTCACACATTTAAAGTGAGGTTAGTGCTGACATAAGATTATTGCTATACTCACAGTTTGAGTGTTTCCCCTGTGTATGAGGTACATTTTCTCCATCCATACATCCCTACCGCTCTTACCTACTTGAGAGTTAAGAGTCAACCCAAGTCTGTAGGCTATAACCATTCAATAATATTTCTGTCAATACTGGAATGATACCAGATAACATTATAAACATCAGAGATCAAAAATTTCTTGTTGAGGTCCAAGACTTCAACTTGTTCTTCATTACATGAAAATACAGCTCATTTAACTTCTTCAGGAAAAAAAATTATACTGAAGATGAATAATTCTTTCCTGAAAACTTCATCTAAGACTATTCCTTCACAATATTCTCTGATATTTTGTTGTTTTAATTCATTTGATTTAGCAGTCATCAAGAATCACCTTTCTTTTGGCGGTCTGTCATAACGGTCTTGTATGCTTTTTGTAAGCTGTTTGATAAATATTTTGTAAATTTTTCCACAGTATGTATGCACTGTCTTTTGTAGTTCCAGTTCTAATGGCTTTAATAAGGAAAGGATGTTGTCATCATCAAAAGAACACTGGAGAAAGAAGACAAAAAGACAAAGATATATATAAAAATTTAACTCTATTCCCAATAACTTTTTCAATCAACTTTATATCAACAGTCTCCACTTTAAAAAGTCTCATAGAAAGTACAAGCCCAACAAATAATTTCAGTGAATTAAATAAAAGACATCTCACAGGAGAGGGAGGAGGCAGACAATCCTGAGTGAAAGTAAGGACATGGTCAAGAGCAGAAAAGACCCAGAGATTCTCACAGCTGTGAGAAAGACAAGCAACAGGTCTGACGGTGGCTGAGAGAGACTAATAAAAGCCAAAAATCACTCCAGTAACACTGGTGAAGCTGGACTGGAAAGGAGTGAGATGGAGACAGCACAGTTCAGGATTTCTCAAAGAACCCTAGCTGCACAAGGATAGATGTTTGAGAACTGCTAAACACCAGGCACTCTTGAGCGAGAGTCACAGGGGCACGTGAGGAACTATTAAAACAGAAAATGCACCTGTTGGATGTTGTTTGGCCCACTATTTCCAAAATGCACTTTCAGAGTCCTTTTTCACTACAAAATGTATTAATATCTCAAGAAATATATTTTTGAAAACACTGTTAATAGTAGTAAGTGGAAAAAAAGCTGTGATCTTAGTATTTTTGGCCAGGTACCTTTTCGTATTTGCAACTACAATTAGAAAGACTGATGAGGCTTGAAAATATCTTACAAGAAAGTTTGAAGTCAGTAAACAATGGAAGACTCTAAAGGAAATTCAGAACCTGAAATCTAGGAGGACTGCAAATGACCTGAGGTTTACTACCCTGCCAGAGGGAGAGAAATGGAAGCAACACTTGAATCACAATTAGCGAGTCTGTAGGAAGCTGCAGCCCCTCTATGGAGAACAGGCTGAATTTCCAAGCTTATTCAGAACACTGATGTGTTGTTAGGGTTGCACAGAGATCCTAAACCCTGGTACCTCTAGTGCTAGAACACTAGGAGCACTGACTGCATGAATCCTTCCCTCTTGGGTAATTTTTTCAAACCTAATCCCATATACTGAAGATAAATATCTTAAGGTATTAAAAAAAAAATGGGGGGGAGAAGAGACTTAACTAGGAAGAAATGTAATGAAAATAATAATAGCCAGCACACTGGGATCTGGGAGAAAATGCTGAAAGCTGAACTGGTTAAAAAGAAAGCACTTCTTACACACCAGGCATCAGGCTAAGAGCTTTATATGTAGTAATGCATTTAAGCCTCACACCGACTTTATGAAACATGACAATTTACAATGAAGCAACTAAGGTAGGGAGAGAGAATTTTCCCAGTTACAAAGCTCTAAGTGGCTAAGCCAGGATTCCACCTGCAAAGAGCTTTACAACCACACAGCACTGCTTACCCAGAAAAGCAAATGAAACTGTGCCAAGTGAGTTTCAAACACTCCGCTGAAAAGATGACGCTCAGTTGACAGTGGTAAACTGTGATGTGCTGTATACATACGTCTGCGTTTGTCTGGGGTTAAGGTAGCAGCCACGCTGAAGAAGGCAACCTTCATCACGGTGTGACCCCTGTATGAAGTGACACTGTCTGCTAACATTTCACTGTGTACAAAAACATACTAGGACAACCGGGGCTGAGAGGCGAGTAATACTGGGAAGACCACGCTGGTCTTTTTCCTACTCTACAATGACTTAAACATGAAAACGTTACAAAGGTGTTGAAAAGTTAATTTCCGGACTACGTGAGATTCAGTTCATTTCCTTGTGATTTTAAATCCCAGTGTTTGTGGTTAAAAAAATTTTTTCCTTCACTGGGAAGGTCTTTTGATGAATATTTTCCTGAAATAAAAACAGTGCCTCACGGATTACAGCTCTTTTAGTCCACCAAATCACCAAATGCCCACCTGTATAAATAGCCAGCAGTCACGCCCTCTGCCAGGCACAGACCCCAGAGCACCCAGGACTGTGCATGCCCCTCGCATCCAGAAGCTCACCTGCCCAGAGGCCACAGTGCCCTCACCTGACTGCAGGCCTCCTCCTCCCCTACTGTGTGCTACCCACACCTTTCCTAGCTGCCTGGTATTCGTCCTTCCAGCTCAGTCTGATGTCAGCTCCTCCAAGAAGCTCTCCTGACACAGATAATCATCACCGTACCCAGCACACAAACTTTTAGGAGGGTCATGTTTTATATATAAGAATGCCAGCTGGAGGCAGAGAATAAACAGTGAGGCTACGATGCCCACAATGAAATACTTCAAGGCATTTTCAAAAAACAGAACATGTTTTAAAAATACAGGTACAATGGCAGGCAGTTCAATCTGACGGATGCCAAGTGCCAGCTACATACCAGAAGGTTGTGCAGGAGAGGATGTCGAGTCCCTTGCATATCTGCAAATCTACTGCATCTTATGCAAATACAAGAAGGGTATGAAATAAATCAAAGTTAACATAGAAACACCAAGAAATCTAATAATTCAAATGAAATACCAGAAGCAGAAAATACAGAGCAATAAAAGGTTTTAATTCCCACTGTGAATCTGCACTTTTTAATCTTAGTATTTGTATTCACTCGACAACTAATATTTAACAATTATGTACGGACTGTAATAACTGATTTGCTGGCAGACATAGCCAGGCATTCACATTTTACAGACGGTTCACATCCTTATGGTTCACAACATTCAATGGCTATGACTACGCTTCTCTCTGAAACTTGCATAAATACCTCTGTTTGAACAGTAATTCTTTTAAAAATTATACTTTCCATTGAATAATAGATAAAAGAAGATACAAACACTAACCAAGCACCAAAAAGACTGATTAACTTCATTAAGTTGAAACCTGGGTAGATACGGCTAATTAATACAAACCCAAAACAACCACCAGTCATTAATTACTTCAGTGTTTGAAACAGTTTTTAAAATAAGATTTATTTCTTAAAAAGTGAGTGTAATTAATCAGCTTAAAACAAATACTCTGCTGCTGCTGCTAAGTCGCTTCAGTCGTGTCAGACTCTGTGCGACCCCACAGACGGCAGCCCACCAGGCTCTCCCGTCCCGGGGATTCTCCAGGCAAGAACACTGGAGTGGGGTGCCACTGCCTTCTCCAACGCGTGAAAGTGAAGTTGCTCAGTTGTGTCCGACTCTCAGCGACCCCATGGACTGCAGCCCATCAGGCTCCTCTGTCCATGGGATTTTCCAGGCAAGAGTACCAGAGTAGGTTGCCATTGCCTTCTCCAAAATAAATACTCAGTTTTTTTCAAAAAGTATATACTTATAAGAGAGCAAAGAAACAATGAAATAAAACTAGTAAGATTTAATTCCTTAATAATGGATTTTTTTAAATGCTCAGAGGCAACAAAGAAATCACATTTTTATAGGACTGCATTTCTTTTCTACTGTGCAAAGTCTCAGAACTTCAAAAGTACCTTTTGCTATTTTTATCACCTCTTGACAAAACATCATAAAGCATTATTAAAATATGATATTGATTTTGAAGGCATACAAGGTCAGCTACATGAAAATGAGCATCAACACTAAATTTTATAATTTTTCAGTGAGTGTAGCTGTATCATGATAAACTGATTATTCAGAAACCCTATCTCTCAAGCTTATAGGATTAAGAAACTTAGAAAAACACTTAAACTTTAGCCTACAATTCTATCAGCACTTTCCCAACCACCAAGTGTGAGCAACACTCATTTCCAGGAGAAAACTTCAGCTCCCTGTCACTGCAGATCATCACCTGACACAGCACACATCACCACGTCTGGCCCAGTCCAGCCACTGCCTACTTTCACCCATCACTCCAGTCGCACAGCTCAACTCCTGGCCTCCCCATGGGTTTTTCACCACCCTCAAGACCTTTTCTCAGGCAGTGCTGGTTCTGCCTGCTCACCTGGCAAACTCTTACTCATTCTTCAGGGTTCACTTCCAATGCCTCCCCAGCAATGAGGCCCACCCTGGCCCTTCGGGGCTCAACTGCTGCACTCTTCCACATCCTAATACAATCCGTGTCTCAGATTAGAGTTCAGTGTCTTTATTCTCATTCCTATAGTGAGACTGTACTAGCAAATACTGAGATCAGTCATTAGCAAATACTCAGAGTCTCGCCAATAGGGGCATCTGCTCTTTTGATCCCCATACTTAGACCAAACTAGCACTCCTGTTACTGATATTTGTCTTCACATCCATATAAGATTAGACACAGTCCAGCAGCACAGTGAACACACCCACTGAGAGATGAATGGTCACATGTAACTTCTCCCCAGGTATCGGTGAATTAGCTGCATGGGTAGTGACTGATATACAGCTCATTAAGCAAAATCATCAATCCAATCTTTATTTGGCTTTGCCCCAAGTCTTGGTCCCCAACATATTCAGAGGTACAATCTACAGGTACATGAAGTATAATCATCTCCCCTTGTCAATCCACCTTAACTACATAAAAGTTGACTGTTAAGACCAAGGGGAAAAATGGACAGAACCAGGTATCTGGGGTGACAGGGCCAGAATAATTTTTTCCAAACTCAATACAAAGTTTAGTATTTAAAAAAGAAAACCTCATTTACAAAGGCAACTAAAAAAAACAGAACAGACTTAAGATATGTTCAAAATCCACAGTATGAAGAGATCTATTCAACATTTCTGAAAGACATGCATCAAAGACAACCCTTGTTTCTTAGATGTCTCAACACCATCAAAACGTCTGCAGTCACAACATGTGAAGATGACATACTCCCAACAAAAAAACAAACTTTTTGATAAATGCGTTGATATCGGTGTAAAAATAAAAATACACTAGAAGGCTAAAAGGACAGGATGTGAACAGAGAATAGCCCTATCAGGTATTAAAATACAGCACAAAGACTTCATAGTTAAAGCAGGTGTGTTAGTGCACAAATGGACAGACCAATGGAGCAAAAAAGAAAATTAAATAATAATTGGGACAAGACAGCCACTTGGAAAAAGATCAATCAGATCTATCCCTTACTCAAAAGAGTAAATTCCAAATTGAGCAGAAGATTAAATGTAGTAAGTGAAACAGTATAAAGGTGAACCTTTCTGTAAGCTGAGTATAGGTAAGGAAAGACTTTCTAACCATGACTTTTTTAAAAGGTTTTAAATTTGATTATGCAAAAATTTTATACAACAAACAACTCTGAATGACAAAAAATGCCATAAACAAAGCAAACTGGGAGAAAATATTTACATCAGATATAACAGAAAAAGAACTAATATCTTTAATACATAAAGAACTTGCAGCAAATGATGGGGAGGCAGAAAGTAAAGTATGAAAGTCTCACATGGTGATGATTGTACAACTCTGTAAATATGCTAAAAACCACCAAATAATTTACACTATGAGTGACAAGGATGGCATATAAAATATGTTATCAACAAACTCATTTTTAACAATCAATAGAAGACTAAGTAAGAGATCTGAAAGAAAACTCACTCCAAAAAGATGTAAAAGCAGCTGTTAGATATATAAAACGATGTTCATCTCATTCATAAGAGAAAGTGAAATTTAAACTAAGATTCCATTTCTCACTTATTAGCATGGCAAAAAATTTTCAAGGTTGACAATACACTCTTGTGCATAACAGGCTTCCTCATGAACTGTTGGCAGGAATGCAAATAATCCCTATGTAGGGGAAACAGGCAGTAACTTCAATTAAAATTATCCCATGTCCAGGAATTTATCCTAATTAATACATTGCTTTTTCCTCCCTCCCTTCCTTCTTTCCTTCTTTTCTATCTCTCTCTCATTCTCTCTTTTCCTCTCTCTCTTTATAGGCACGCTTTTCAGTTTGCAGAATCTTAGTGCCCCCAAACCAGAGATCTAACCAGAGCCCTGGCAGTAAAAGCATGGAGTCCTAACCACTGATCCACCAGGGAATTCTGCTGCATTATTATTCAAAATGCTGGAGAATACCAAAAGGTTCAAACATAAGAGATTAGTCGAATAAACTCTAGTACATGCACAAAGTGGAGTATCATACAGTTGTGTAAAAAAAGTATGAGGAAGATATTTATAAATGCCCAAACTTACAGAATATTGTAAAACAAAAGCAAAGAACAAATAAAGATGAACAGTATCTTTCATGTAAGAAAAGGGGACTTTTAAAACATATGTGTGCCCTCTCATCTGTACAGGAAGGACAAACCAGAAAATGAAATTGGTAATGGGGCTGGGACTTGGGGTGGAAGTATGGGGAAGGAACAATTTCTGAGTAAACCCTAATACAGCTTTGACTTTGTGAAGTGTATTAATATTCCTCATATCAAATTGAACTTAGGACTTCCCTGGTGGTCCAGTGCTTAAGACTGCCTGCCAATGCAGGACATGGGTTCAATTCCTGGTCCTGGAAGATTTCACATGCCATGGGCAACTAAGCCCAAGAGCCCCAACTACTGAGGCCCCTGCTCTAGAGTCTGTGCTCTGCAACAAGAGAAGCCACTGTAAGGGGGAGCCTGCACACTGAAACTGGGGAGCAGCTCCCACTCACTGCACCTAGAGTGAGCCCCTGGGCAGCAACAAACACCCAGCATCGCCAAAAAAAGTAATTAAGTTCTTAAAAATTAAAGTTAAATCAACAAAGATGAGGAAAGAAAACTTATAACTGAAAGCATATGGGAATGTATGAATCCAACAGTATTTCAAATGAATAAATAATGACACTGACAGGAGGAGGAAAAAACCAACGCAAACGTCTGAACACAGTACAGAACATACATCCTCATTTAGGGGTGGGGAGGGCAGGAGAAGGACTGTAAACAAACTGGATGTTTACAGCCGGCTAGTTTTTCAAGGAGAGGAGTGGGGATAGTGGTACCAATGGAGCATTTTTTTAAAACTACTTTAAACGTAGTTTAGTTTGGAGCCGGGATTCTAACTGGAAGAAAACAGAAACCAAGGAGAAGAGGAAAGGAAGGAGCCTGGGAGCACGAAACTGGGCACTCTGGTGTGAGCACAGGACTCTGTGTGTATGTGTTTGCATTTTTGTATTTCCCAGCTCTGCTGCTGAAAGGGCTTGGAAGGGAAGACACCTTTGCAGCAATAAGCATCAGAGTTCCTTAGAGAGACAGCTAATTTCAGGGAGAGGGCAGGGAAGGCATAATAAGATAAGCCTGGGATATTTTGCTTGTACCTCCTCTTTGAGAAGGCGCTCAAAATAATGATGGAAGTGTGTCAAATAAGCACAAGCGATGGCCAAAAGGGGTACCCAATCGCCAAATTTGGCACAACTTCAGCATCAATATAAATAAAATTGAACACTGCATTATAATTTGCTGAAAAGAATAGTATCAGCAAGTTCATACTGATAATGCATAGGTCAGTAAGTGGGCAAAAGGCAGTGCCCTTTACAGCAGAAAGCCAAGTGCCAGAGCTGTATGGGGAGGGCGTGGTGGGATTTATTTATTTATTCACTGATGAATTAGAGTAAAGGATATGCAAATTCTCTGTAAACCAGGGAGTAGGTCCACAAAAACACTTAAAAAAAGCTTACATTTCTCAGTGCTTCATAAATAGCTCTAAATGCTGGTTGCTTATCATCATGGTAAACACCTCTGTTCCCATGGAGAATAAAGATTCCTTCTTCTTCAGCTTCTTGGCAATTGCTTCCATATATGCAATGATCTGGTCGATAATTCCATTGGCAAGGAAAAACAAAAAGGCTTTCTACACAAAGATAAAACAAAGAAGTAAACACACCCTAATTCCACAGAATTAACATTCTGCAAAGATTTTAAACTTAGTTTACTCTGTCTTAAACATAAAGAGTGATAATATAAGCCAAAAATCAAATAAATGCATTATTTTTCAATTTTGACGAAATACTATGTGTTTTTTTTACAAATACAAAGAATAAAAGAAATTTTTAAAATTACCTGGATTATGAAAAAATATGATATTCAACAGATCTTGATCACCCCATGTAATGTTCAGTTTGTATTTTTTAAGCAATGGCATCAGTATGTCTCCCCATCGAAGTCGCACTGTGGTCATATCATTCTGTTGGTAAATACATTAAAAATTTCTCAGACTTCCAGGTTAAAAATGGCAGCATAATGACAGTTCCTCATTCTTCCCTTAGCAATCATTACAGAGCAGCAGGAGACGTGTAAACTTCTTTTGTTACAAAACAATGTGACCCTAATGTAAACCTAAAGGTGAGGAAGAATGAAAAGCTCAAGTGGAGAGATAACAAAAGATATCTGAAGCTGTATGGAGACAGGATGAAACTCACAGAAGTCGGGAAGAAAGGGAAAGAGAAAGGAGGTGGTGGTTTCAGTGCTGTGACTGTACCTTCATCTTAAAAAGCACATAGTTTAGTACCAATGTCATATATCTAGACACACTACCTATGTCTCTAATACAGCTGTTGAAGATTAAATGTGTTAATATATAAATGAAAAGTACTAGAAGCGGTGGGGCTTCCTTGGTAGCTCAGACAGCAAAGAATCTGCCTGTAACCCAGGAGACCAGGTTCAATCCCTGAGTCAGGAAGATCCCTGAAGAAGGGAATGTTTCCCCACTCCATCATTCTTGCCTGGAGAATTCCATGGACAGAGGAGCTTTGCAACTCACAGTCTATGGGGTCGCAAAGAGTCGGACATGTCAGCGACGGACACACACACACAGGTGCAGTACTTGGCACAGTGCTGGTTAGCTCTTACATTATCACCATGGTCACTATGATTCTGAGACCGATGTGCCAATCCTTTATAACTGGCATTTCAAAGAGATCACTTGAAACTGATAAACAAAAAATAGATACTGAATTTAATCAGATGCCTTTTCAGCCTCTATGGAATTACTCAAAGCTCATTATTTTAAAACTCAAAGTCAGATACCTAAGGAAACAGCAGAGTTGAAAGAGGGCTGGGGATCATTTGAATCTGGGGTGAAAAGGGGTGGAGCTGAATACTAAGTCTTTTATACCAATTTGACTCCTGGAAACTCTCCAGGTTTAAACTGAGTACTTTTCAAACTATAGTCTGCAACATGCTGATGAGTGAATTTTTCATATCCTCTGAGAGATTTAAGTACAGAAATTGAGAGTAAGATTTAGAAACTTTTATAGCAATTTAACAGAGTAATTTTATGTCTATTTAACATTTTCCAAGTAATTTATTTATATTATTTTTTACAAAACCATTGGCTCATGACAGAATGCAAACAATGCTTAAAAAAGCACTGATCCTTCTTCACTGATCCTAGCTCCAGATAGCCTGAAAACAACTGTTACAAGCTATTCGAGGATATATAATAAACTCAGTGGCAGTATAAACCATCTATTCTTTGAGAAGGAAAAGTAAGAAATCCTAAGGGAAAAAAAACTATATATTTAAACTAAATATAAAATCTGCTATAGTAATTGTATTACCTTCTTTCTCAGGATGCAGTAAATACAGTGACTATACACAATGAGAAATCACACACACACACAAAATCTGGGAAATGACTGAAACAAATTTTACTTAAGGAAATAGAAAACAATTTATTGAAAGGATAACTCTGCAATGAGTCATTGATCATGTTAACTAAATATTCTTAGGATCTAAAAAGGAAAATATGAGTTGATCAACAAGGACTAAGACGAGCAACACATTCAACAGAGAGTACTGCTGGAATACCCCTTGTATCATGTCATGTTCAAGTCCACTAGATTTTACTTCTTTAAAAAAAAGAAGAAAAATATACCTATTCAAAGAAACACACCTATTCAAAGAAAAAAAGACAAATAACAAGTCCAGGGCAGTTTTAGGGGGGAAAAGGCGGGGTTGGGTGGAGAGGAATCTTTATAACACAAAGGAAAAGTCCTACCAGAAAAATATTGGACAAGAAGTAATAACACTAGAAGTACTCGTTAAGGATATAACCTAGAATATCAAAGACCAAAAACGCCATGAAAAATTAGTTTAATAAAGAGGCATTATATACAAAAAGAGTTCAAGTCAACAGAAACAGAAAAACAGCAAAGTAGAAGTCAAAGGAAATGGACATACAGCCATTCACAAAGGAGGAAACAAAACCAGCTAAAAATAGTATGAAAAGATTTTCACCCACATAGGTGGTGTGGCCAGGAAAGTAAAAATTAAAATACATGAGGTTTTTTTCAGCCATCAGTTCAGGTCAGTTCAGTTCAGTTGCTCAGTAGTGTCTGACTCTTCGCGACCCCATGGACTGCAGCACACCAGGCTTCCCTGTCCATCACCAACTCCCGGAGTTCACCCAAATCCATGTCCGTTGAGTCGGTGATGCCATCCAACCATCTCATCCTCTGTCATCCCCTTCTCCTTATGCCTTCAATCCTCAGCATCAGGGTCTTTTCCAATGAGTCAGCTCTTCACAATAGGTGGCCAAAATATTGGAGTTTCAGCTTCAACATCAGTCCTTCCAATGAATATTCAGGACTGATTTCCTTTAGGATGGACTGGTTGGATCTCCTTGCAGACCAAGGAACTCTCAAGAGTCTTCTCCAACACCACAGTTCAAAATAATCAATTCTTCTGCACTCAGCTTTCTTCATAGACCAACTCCCACATCCACACATGACTACGAGAAAAATCATAGCCTTGACTAGACAGATCTTTGTTGGCAAAGTAATGTCTCTACTTTTTAATATGCTGTCTAGGTTGGTCATAACTTTCCTTCCAAGAAGTAAGCGTCTCTTAATTTCATGGCTGCAATCACCACCTGCAGTGATTTTGGAGCCCCCCAAAATAAAGTCAGCCACAGTTTCCACTGTTTCCCCATTTATTTGCCATGAAGTGATGGGACTGGATGCCATGATTTTAGTTTTCTGAATGTTGAAGATTTAAGACAACTCTTTCACTCGTCTCTATCACCTTCATCAAGAGGCTCTTTAGTTCCTCTTCACTTTTTGCCATAAGGGTGGTGTCATCTACATATCTGAGGTTACTGATATTTCTCCCTGCAATCTTGATTCTAGCTTGTGCTTCTTCCAGCCCAGCATTTCTCATGATGTACTCTGCATATAAGTTAAATAAGCAGGGTGACAATATACAGCCTTGACGTACTCCTTTTCCTATTTGGAACCAGTCTGTTGTTCCATGGCCAGTTCTAACTTTTGCTTCCTGACCTGCATACAGGTTTCTCAAGAGGCAGGTCAGGTGGTCTGGTGTTCCCATCTCTTTCAGAATTTTCCACAGTTTATTGTGATCCACACAGTCAAAGGCTTTGGCATAGTCAAGAAATCAGAAGTAGCCATATAACTACATATTAATACTAGTAGATACAATCAAATCAAATTATTCTTTCTCCACAATATCACTGGAGAAGGCAATGGCAACCCACTCCAGTGCTCTTGCCTCGAAAATCCCATGGATGGAGGAGCCTAGTAGGCTACAGTCCATGGGGTTGCTAAGAGTTGGACACGAATTGAGTGACTTCACTTCCACTTTTCACTTGAATGCATTGCAGAAGGAAATGGCAACCCACTCCAGTGTTCTTGCCTGGAGAATCCCAGGGATGGGGGAGCCTAGTGGGAGGCCATCTATGGTGTCGCACAGAGTTGGACACGACTGCAGTGACTTAGCAGCAGCAGCAGTCACAATATCACACACATTAAATGTGACAGGATATATGCACTGACATAAAAATCAACTATATATTTGCTAAGTGAAAAAAGCAAACTGAAGCTGTAAAAGGACTCCACATTTACATGCTAATATACATGTATATCTGCTTCAAAATGACTTTTTAAAAGGGTCTGAAGAATACAGAGCAAAGTACATAATGTCTTTTGGGCAAAAGAATCAAACTGGGGATAGTGGTATGTAAAGAGGAAAAGTGTCTTTTTACTTAATGAATTGCCTGAATTTTTACAAGCATGATTTATTTTGTAAGTTTTTAAAAAAGATGTAGCTCTAATATTCATTTCAGCAAATCTACCAATAATGCACATGTATTAAGATAAATTAGTTTCATTTTTAGAATTATGTAAGCTTTTGATAACAAACTCATTATTACCATCAGTCTATGTTATATGTAAAAATAAAATTGACAGATGGCTATTCATATCATGCTTTGACAACCCTAGAAACTGAGAACTCATCAATTCTCAAAGATTGATTACTAATTTCTGAAAAGTCCTGCCCCTTTTGGTAAGATGTTCACTGACACTGTTTTCTTAAGCTGTACATGTAACACAATAAAAGCCTTCCATCACACACATATTTCAAATATGTAAAAACAATCATCACAGCTACCTCACAGTAAGTATTTTATTTTTTAATACTTTTCAATAATTCATCAATGGCAAAAAATACAGTTCATTAATAGCCTGGTTTCTAAAACTTCTGTCTGTCCTCTGCCAGTAATTATCCATCAAGTTGCTGCTTTATGCCAGACTCCCTGCTATATATTCTGAAAGCAAAGCTGTATAAAAGACATACCCTCCCTCTCAGTACATGGAGAAAACAGGCAAAAATTAAACTTTACAAAATAATAAATGGCAGGACACAAAAAAAGTACAGCAAACATACAAGAAAAGAAGTCTCAAGATGCCTTATTCATAGTCTTTGGTTTTTATCTAATAAATAGGAAAAGGTCAAGAAATATCCTAATAGGGATTCAACACTGCAAAAACAATCATAATACAAAATACAAAACAGTATCTTAGCCAGGGTTATATCAGTGTCTATCAAGCATTATGAGAAACAAAACAAAAAGCTAAATTTTTACTATTTTAAATTTTAAAATATATAATACATAAGGTTGGAACTGAATAATTATGAATGGTAGGGGCTGGGTGACAGCAAAGCCTATTAAGAATTCAAAACATGGTCGCTGTCCTGTGGGTTGTCTTAAAGCCTTTCATGTGATAATAACCATGGGGTAACATTTGTGGACCTGTACGAAACAGTTTGAAAAGTTACTACAAGTAATTCAGTTATATCACTAGAGCTCTAAAATTTGACATCTGTGCCAGAAATTATACAGACCCAGTAGGAAAAAAAACAAGGCCATGTCTGCTAAAGATATGTTTGGAAATCAGGAAACATAAAGATATATAAAATGGAAAGAAAAAATCAATAAATTTTGTCAAAATATATCAGCAATCATAAATAAAATATTTTAAAAACAGAGCAAATCTTTGTTCCCACTGGGCAAGAACAGTTGTTTGAAACAAAGGGATAGTATGTATGAAATAAACTGCACCTACTAAATTAGTATACAATCATACCACCTCATATTTTCTTTATTAAGTCATTAATACACAGAGAAAAACAGAAGTTTGAAAGCTTAGAAATTACTTCAACTCCCATATCTACATCTCTAGCTGGATTAGAACATGCCACAGACAAAAAGGACAGGGGAGAAACTGTTACACATACTTAAGAATGGCATTCAAATAAGTAAAAGGTAAATAAAAAATTATTGTAGATTTGAACTACATAGCTGTAATTTTAAATGTTCTTAAAAATCAAATAATGATGTACACTAAATTCTCTCTAAGGTTCTTTGCAACACAACACTTCTCATAATTCTAAGAATTTCAAATGAAGAGTTCCTAAGCACTTACATTATTCCTTAGCACATAATCTTACAGCACCATCTTCTGGTATAATGTTACTGTGCATAGTCTAACCATCAGAAAAGGAAGGAAACTCATGGCATGACACCTGCTCTGTTTAGTAAAACGTTATGGTAGATAAAATTTTTAAACTCAAAATACATTAGCAAATTGGGTAACTGAGGTTGACTGAGAAGCAAGAGCACAGGTTACGCTGGCTTCATTAATGCAATCATTTGTGGACGACAAACTGAAAAGAAATCAAGATTTCAGAAAGGTACAGAAGATGGGAAAGCTAAAAAAGCAAACAAACAAACCCTATGTCTGATAGATATACAGAAGACAAGAGTGATGGATATTAACTGCCTTAAGATCGAAATGTCCAGATGTGGGTGGTGACGGCTACAAGCAGTACGGTGGCCTGCAGGAAGGATACGAAGGGGCAAGAGATTTAAATCAGACATGAAGACAGGAATAAAAATAATGGTGTACACTCTGGTCCACCACAGCCAATGGAAACATCCTAAATATATACATGGGCAAATATGTATGTATGGATTCTCATATCATAAACGATATAATATCCCTTAATGCTTAACTCAGTATTAGTCAGATGTAAAGGGATAAACAGTGAGTATGAGTGTTTCAGAAGTCACTGCTTTTAGCTAACACTGAAGTGCTTACTATGTGTCACGCCCTATACTAAGCACTTTGAATGGGTCTCTTTTAAAAAGACAACCTACATGAGTCTATTTATTATCTCTATTTTTCAGCTGAGAGAACTGGCATTTGAAAATTAACTAGCTGCCTAGTAGTTGTGGTGAACAGGCGACAAACTTAAACATAAGGCCAAACCACTTGACTCCAATGGCCCCAGACTACAAAGACTTACGGATTCATCAGCATGAGACTGATAAATCGTACATTGTGTTCAGAATGCATAGTCAGAGAATTCAAATAGCTGGACTTTTCTGATCCCAAAATTTTAGACAAGAAACATGGATTTTTTTAAAAGACACTATAATTTCCAATAACACCAAAACAGCCACCATTTCCTATGTGTTAAGCCTCTGTTCTAACTAATTTATTCCTCACAAAACCCCCATGACACACATACTGTTATCTATCATACCATTTCACAGATGAGGAAATAAAGCCTGGAGATATTCAAAACTTACCCAAGATCTCAGTATTTGAACCAAGCTAACATGACAGTCTTAAGCTCTTAACCACCATCTGTGCCCCTCCAGGACATACCACACTTTAGCGTCAAGTGTTATGACGCTGCACGACTACAAAATGATGACTCGTCTGGAATAACAGTCTAGGAATGTTCACACTTGCTGCTTGATACTTGACTGTAATGCCACCTGCTCTGACCTACAGTAATGCTCTAATAAACAGAATACTAAGAACACACTTGCTTCAATTATTCTAGGTAAGTAGAAAAATTCTGAATAGGTCAATCTAGCTTTTAATACAACAAAACTAAATTGGAAACCAGACAATCGAGAGGGAAAAGAGAGGAATGCTAACCTGAATCAGTGACTTACCTTGAAATACTTCCTCCTCATCCTGGTCATGTTCATCAGCATAACTCCCGAGTTCACTCCAGTTTTTCCGTAGTATGGATGTCTGGCAAAGCGATTATACCAGCCTATTCGAGGCTCTTCATGTTCTGGGGCCATTGCGGCAATTTGCGTGGAATTAAACTTCTTTAGTAAAGACCAAATATCATCAACGGGCCGCAAAAAAAGGATATCAGTGTCGACATACAACAGTGAGTCAACTTCTTTCAGGATTAACTATGGGGAGAGATATTTGACTCAGTAATTCTATTTCATTATAAAACACCAAAGAGGCTTTCATTATTTTTAAAAAAATACTTAAGAGATAAACTACTTGACATTAATTTTTTTAATTAATTTTTTCCAAGTCTGTCATTTTTACAACAGCATATATAGATTGTCTGCTAATCTTTCTATTAAATTTTAAAGAAGAATAGCTATAAAAACACATCAGAATAAAAACTCAATACTAAAAACTGGAAGAAAAAAGTAAAAGCAGTATCCTCAAAGATCAGGGAGGAAATGCTTTCCATAATGGAAAATAACTACCTTTGGTGAACTGACATAGCAAATCTTAATTTTCTGAGATAAATACAGAAATTAGCCAACACAAATGAAGATCTGAACTTGTCCCTTCTGCCATAACACTAATAGTTGGCACCTTTACCTCATTCTGGCCTCAGCCAGCAACTGGCAGAGCCAAAAATTGAAATCCAGACCACCAAACTCAAGACCATGCTCTTATATGTGAGCTGACCATCTCCTAACAAATCAAAGAGCCTACACTTAAATAGCAAGGGCTAAAACAAGATTTGTCTTGGAAGACTCGCTATGTCACTTCCCCAAGAGATCTTAAACCTCCTGCCTGCTCTGGCTGTGCTCAGTTGTGTCTGACTCTTTGCAACCCCGTGGCCTGCAGCCTACCAAGCTCCTCTGTCCATGGAATTTTCCAGGCAAGAATGTTGGAGTAGGTTGCCCTTTCCTACTTCACAGCATCTTCCCCAGTCCAGGGGTTAAACCTCCAACATCTATCTTTTTCAGGAATTTTCAAAGGTAAGTTTTTTTTTCTGCCTCACCAAAAGACTTTAGAATCTGACCCCTGCAAATTTAAATTTGTCTATCCCAGTGTACTAGTAAGACTCGGTGATTAGGTTAACCTAAACTAAAGCTTTTTGGTTAAGAATATAATGAGGATAAGAGCTTAATCCTCATTCTGCTCGCTTTCAAAGCTGCTGCCTCCTCCTGCAGCTAGGGTTAAGCCATCACCTTAATGACCAGTTACGAAGCTGAAATCACTGATTTAATAGCAGGCTGAGGGAAAAAAAATCTGACAGTTCAGAGCCTGAATAGGGAAGGTTTACTTATTCAAGGACTATAATTAAAAGGATATGTATGTATGTGTCTGTATGTCTGTCCCTCTCTTCTTTGGGGGGGAGGTGCAGAAAAGCGAACGAAATTGTTTTGCTTCTGTACCATGAGACAAATGTGTGTTTACAGACTACTGTATTGTTAGCAGTCTAGGAAGACACTGCAGGAAGCTCCAAGGTCACTGTCGGGAGCCACTGCCAACTGGCGGTCATGTTGTGTGTGTGTATTCCGTCACTTGGTCATGTCCTACTCTTTGTGACTCTGTGGACTGTACCCCACCAGGCTCCTCTGGCCATGGCATTTCCCCGGCAAGAATACTGGAGTGGGCAGCCATTTCCTCCTCAGGGGATCTTCTTAACTCAGGGATCGAACCCACGTCTCCTGCACGGCAGGTGGATGCTTTACCACTGAGCCACCAGGGAAGTCCACACGTAAGGTGAAATAACAATCACATCAGTATTTTTCTATGGCTCCTTTTGGAGGAAGGAGAATTTGGCAGAGCTTACACTGGATCTTTTGGTCCCTCCATTTTTTAAAAAATAATTTTTTATTGTTCATTTATTGGCTTGGCTGTGTCAGGTCATGGTGGTGGAACATGGGGTCTTTGCTGCAGTGAGCAGGCTTAGCTGCCCTCTGGCATGTCGGATGCTGGTTCCCTGTCCAGAGATCAAGCCCACATGCCTTGCACTGTGAGGTAGATTCTTAACCACAGGACCAGAGAGGTCCCTTAATCCTCCATTTTAAAAGAGGAGAGATAGTTAAGGTTTTCACTCAGCTACTTCAGTAAACAATTTAAGAAAATTCTTCATTTAAGAAAAATGAAGAATCAAGTGACTTAGAATCTTGTTAAAAACATGCAGAACTAAGAGTGAATGAAGTATGAGAACAATTTGACAGGTTTCAAGTATTTAATTTCAGTATTTCATTTTTAACTAGATCACATCATTAAATGGTCTGGCAAACTTCCTATCAAAACTTCAACAATTAAATTTAATAATGCTGAATAAAACAGAAGAGCAATGGTTGTAACCTCATGCTTCTTTCACCATTCATTGTTTTTCAGTGGCATATTCTTCTTTAATGTCATAATGTGCTTTTTAAATGTTCATCTCCCATATCAGACAATAAGCTCTATGAAAACAAGAAATCTGCATATATATTCATTCCTATATACCCAGCACTTCAGTACGGATAAGTGGCAGAACAAAGGCACTCAAACTAATAATTAAATGATGTGACACTGCAATAATTCAACGTAAGTATTTTTTTTTCATTTTCAAAATTTAAAGCCTGCATGAAGCTATCTAAGACTTCTTAGGCTTTTCCCCTCTTAATCCCTTATTTGTGTGCTTCTTACAAGGGAAACAGATAACAAAGAAGATATCCTAGGATCCAGACTTTTTATGCCCAGCAATAAACCTACTGGTTAGGCAGATTCATCTATCAAAATGTAACATGATTTTAAATCTCAACTGACATCCTAGATTTGACAAACTCTATTCTCAATATGCTAAGAACTGCCTTACTCCACTTAATAAAAAAATAACTTAAGTTTCTTCCCGATAATTCCTATACTTAACAAAAACTCATGAGCTTTCACTATTTCTAGTATCATAATTATTTTAAACATTATAGTGGTTCTAACAACTACTGAGAATTTTTAAAATGTAGGTAAATTAAATTCAAAATGGAAGAGGTAATCTTGCTTCTGAATATTTTTAAAAATACTTATTTACTATTTGAGTGTACTGGGTCTTAATTGCAACACATAGGATCGTCTATCATTAGTTGCAGAGTGGGATCTAGTTCCCTGACTAGGGATCGAACCTGGGCCCTCTACACTGGGGGCACCGAGTCTTAACCACTGGACCACCAGGGAAGTCCCTGAATACTTTTATAATAAAAAAATAATAATCAGAGTTTATCACAAGAGACCACCACCAAAGAAGAGCCCCACTGAATAAATGGTTCCCATTTCCCTTTTAGTTCACATGCCTCAAATTCTGTTTCTGTGTTAAAAAATATCAGCTAGAAAAGGTGAACTGACTTGCTATTAAAACAGACATAGTTATTTAATAATCTGCTTCATTTCCAAAATTACAAATGCAGCCTGCAACCGGCAGGTGATCCTGCCGCTGCATTCCTACTGGCCAAGATTTGGCTCCATTAAGATCTGATGACCTTTAACTCCTTCTTAGGGCTTCCCACATGGTGCTAGCAGGAAAGAACCTGCCTGCCAACGTAGGAGGCATGAGACACGGGTTTAGTCCCTGGGTCGGGAAGATCCCCTGGAGAAGGGCATGGCAACCCACTCCAGTATTCCTGCGTAGAGAATCCCCCAGACAGAAGAGCCTGGTGGGCTACAGGTCATGCTGCTGCTGCTCATCAGTAGTGTCTGACCCTGTGCGACCCCACAGACAGCAGCCCACCAGGCTCCCCCGTCCCTGGGATTCTCCAGGCAAGAACACTCAAGTGGGTTGCCATTTCCTTCTCCAACGCATGAAAGTGAAAAGTGAAAGTGAAGTCGCTCAGTCATGTCCTACTCTTAGTGACCCCATGGACTGCAGCCTACCAGGCTCCTCCATCCAGGGGATTTTCCAGCCAAGAGTACTGGAGTGGGGTGCCACTGCCTTCTACAGTCCATGGGGTCACAAGAATCAGACACAACTGAACTGACTTAGCAGGCAGGCAGACAGGCAACTCCTTCTCAGAGAAGAAACAGTTTATAGCAACTGAATAAATTAAAATGTAAGAAATGTAGGGCAACAGAAATTACTTACGCTTTTCATTTTTAACAGCATATTTTACGATAGTTTTTATTTGTTCTATGGGAAGTTTTTTCTTTCTTCTAATATTCAAGGGGAAAATAATTTGTGTGTGTTTATTTAACTATTTACATGAAACTCTTCATTAACTCGTGTAAAAGCAAGATGCAAACAAAAAACGCTGGAGAAAAACTTACTGGCAAGAACAATCTCTGGGAAGCACACGGTTTAAACAGTTTTTTCCACTCTGCTGCATTCTCATTTGGAAAAGTTATCGGATACAATGAATAATTGAATGTTTGCAGAAATGACCAGCTGTCAAGCTACAATAAAAAAATAAAAGAACTCAATTCAAACTTTTTACTTTCTCTGCAAAATTATTAACCAAGATTATTCTTCAAAAGCTGAAAATTAAGATGTTATACATCATATGAAATACACAGTTAAGAGACAGTTTCTTCTTTTCCACCACTTTGTTTTCAGTCAAAATCTTAAAATCATTCTAATAACTAGAAAGACTTCACTATAAAGATCTGAGGGACAATTAAAATTATAAGAGTATCAATCAAAAAACCAGGAAGTTGAAAGAACCATACAAACTGTTTACCTGCATCAAACTTGACCTTATGTACAAATCTTCTCAATCCTTAAACAAGTTAAACTCAGAAAAATTAGGCACTAATTGTATTACCATCATATGTATGACATAATAGAAAATATTTACAATCCAAGTCAGACCAATGTAAAGAACTGATGAGAAAATATTATCTGGGACTTCTCTGGTGGGCCAGTGGTTAAGACTCCATGTTTCCACTGCAGGGGGCTCAGGCTCATCCCTGGTTGGGAAACTAAGATCCCACATGCTGTGAGGCATGGCAAAAATATACTTTTTAAAAAAGAAAGAAAATATTTATCTATGTATTTTCTATATTCATAGGTATTCCTCATAATAAAATATTTCAATAAATATATATTGAGCGTAGAGTTTTTGTTTCTGGCCGCACTGTGCGGCTCACAGGATTTCACACCACCATCAGGGACTGAACCTGGGCCCATGGCAGCAAAAGCTCCAAGTCCTAATGACTGGTCCACCAGGGAAGTTCTTCCAATGCAAATTTTTAAAAAATCATTACAAAAAAAGCAAAATCTGATTTTCCCATCTGAAAATCTATAATGAACACATTTACTTTTTAGTTTCCTGAATGCATCTCAAGACTCTGAATTGTTTCAAATTCAGAAAGTATTACCTATCATCGCTGCTTCAACAGTATTGTTGATGTAAATTTCCCACAGAGCATTCACAATCTCGAGGGAAGAAAAAAATAAGACTGAAGATCTCTTTTTGAATTATGTCTGTGTTCAAGTAACTTTTAGAAACATCTTCCTCCTTCTTTCTTTCCTTACAATATATGTTTGGAAGGAAGATATGCCTTCCAAGATAGTTTAAGGGAATAGCTTTACATCCAACACAGTTTTGATGTCTCCATCAACTAGCTTCAAACACTAGCATTTTATTTCCCTTGCGTGACTTATTAATCACTTATTAAAGATTCTTTAAATATCAATTTCAAAATGAAATCTTAGTCATTTTTAAAGTTCCAGTATCTAGTCATCTTCTTTGCAGTAAAAGCAAATTCCAGAAAATATTTGATTCTCTTTCATCAAAAGAAAAACCAAACATTCTCAGGGTTAACTATGATAGTTAAAGAAAAACTAAGTTTAAAAATATAACATATACTACACAAGCAATAACTCATCCAGATTTGAAGACAACACAGAGCTGCATATAAGATGAAGCAAAAAATTTATTTGACTTTTGTATTATATTTTCAAAGGCTTCCATAGTTGGTAGCCATCTGTTGCTATTCTTTGAACTGTTAGGACAAGATTAATTCCGTTAATATTTCAGAAAACAATCCAGATAATGATTTTAAGATCACCAAAGCACGTATCACAGATACAGAAACTATAAATATTTTAAAATGATAAGTAAAGCTTTTATTTTGGTTATTTTATTGAACTACAGCTGATGTACAATATTTTGTAAGTTACAGGTATACAATACAGTGATACACAATTTTTAAAGGTTATACACCATTTATAGTTATTCTAAAACACCAGCTACAGTTCCTATGTTGTACAATATATCCTGTAGCTTATTTTATACATAATAGTTTGCATCTCTTAATCCCCTACCCCTGTATTATCCCTCCTCCTTTCCTTCTCCCCACTGGTAACCACTAGTTTGTTCTCTATAATTGTGAGTCTGTTTCTTTTTAGTTATAGTCACTTCCTCACTGTAATTTTTAGATTCCACCTATAAGTAATGTTATACAGTACTTGTTTCCCTGTCTTACTTATTTCACTTAGCACAATATCCTCCAAGTCCATCCATGTTGATGCAAATGGCAAAATTTTCATTCTTTTTTTATGGCTTGTTAGCATTTCACTGTATGTGCGTATGTGTATACACACCACCTCTTTATCCATTCATCTGTTGATGAGCACTTAGGTTGCTTCCGTATCTTAGCAACTGTAAATAAAGCTGCTATGAACACTGGGGTGCATGTACGAGTGTTTTTAGGTTTTTTCCCAAATAGAAACCCATGAGTGGAACTGCTAAGTCATATGGTAGTTTTAGTTTTAATTTTTTGAGAAACCTCCATACTGTTTTCTACACTGTCTGCACCAATTTACATTCTCACCAAGAGCATACAAGGATTCCCTTTTTCCATGTCCTAACATTTGCTGTTTGGGTCTTCATGATGATAGCCATTATGACAGGTGTGAGGCAAGATTGCACTGCGGTTTTGATCTGCATTTCCCTGATGATTAACATGCAATGTCGAGCATCTCTTCCTGTGACTGGTGGTCATCTGCATGTCCTCTCTGGAGAAATGTCTGTTCAATTCTTCTGCCCATTTTTTTAATCAGGTTGTTTTTTTGATGGTAAGATGTATGAGCTGTTTATATATTTTGGACATTAATGCCTTACTGGCCATGTTGTTGTTGTTCAATCGCCAAATTGTGTCCAACTCTTTGTGACCCTGTAGATTGCAGCACACCAGGCTTCCCTGTCCATCACCATCTTCCGGAGTTTGCCCAAGTTAATGTCCCTTGCATCAGTGATGCCATCCAGGCATCTTATCCTTTGTCACCCTCTTCTCCTTCTGCCTTTCATTTTTCCCAGCATCAGTGTTTTCCAATGAGTCAGCTATTCACAACAAGTGGCCAAAGTGTTGGAACTTTAGGATCAGTCCAATGAGTGTTCAGGGTTGATTTCCTTTAAGATTGACTGGTTTGATCTGCCTCCTATCCAAGGGACTCTCAGGAGTCTTCTCCAACACCACAGTTCAAAAGCATCACTTCTTCAGTGCTCTACCTTCTTTATGGTCCAGCTCCCACAACTGTACATAATTACTGGAAAGACCATACCCTTGACTACACAGACCTTTGTCGGCAAAGTGATGTCTTTGCTTTCTAACACACTGTCTGGGTTTGTTATAGGGTTCCTGCCAAGAAGCAATCATCTTCTAATTTTAAGGCTACAGTAACCACCTGCAGTGATTTTAGAGCCCAAGAAGAAGAAATGTCACTGCTTCCACCTTTCCCCCTCTATTTGCCATGAAGTGACGAGACCAGATTCCAAGATCTGAGTTTTAAGTCAGCTTTTTCACTCTCCTCCTTCACTCTCATCAAGAGATTCTTTAGTTCCTCTTTGCTGCCATTAGAGTGGTATCATCTGCAAACCTGAGTTGCTGATGTTTCTCCCGGCTATCTTGATTCCAGCTTGTAACTCACCCAACCCAGCATTTCTCATGATGTGCTCTGTATATAAGCTAAATAAATGGGTGACAATATACAGCCTTGTCATACTCCTTTCTCAATCCTGTACCAGTCAGCTGTTCCACACAGGTTTCTAACTGTTGCTTCTTGACTGGCACACAGGTTTCTCAACATACAGGTAAGGTGGTCTGGTATTCCCATTGCTTAATTTAAGAGCCTTCCACAGTTTTTTATGGTCCACCCAATCAAATGCTTTAGTGTAGTCAATGAAACAGAGGTAGGTGTTTTTCTGGAATTCCCTTGATTTCTCTATGATCCAGCAAATGTTGGCAATTTGATCTCTGGTTCCTCAGCCTTTTTTAAACCCAGCTTGGACATCTGAAGTTCCCAGTTCACGTAACGCTGAAGCCTAGGATGCAGGATATTGAGCAAATCCTACATACTAGGCATTCTGATCATATCATCTGCAAGTATTTCTCCCATTAAGTAGGTTGTGTCTTTTGGGCTGGTCAATGGTTTCCTTCACTGTAGAAGCTTTTAAGCTTAATGTTGTCCTATGTGTTTATTTTTGCTTTAGGAGACAGATCCAAAAAACACTGCTATGATTTATGTCAAAGAGTGTTCTTCCTATGTTTTTTTCCATGAGTTTTATGGTTTCAGGTGTTACATTTAGTTTTTTAATCCATTTTGAGTTTTTGTGTATGGTGCTAAGAGAATGTTCTAATTTCATCCCTTGTAAAACAGTAAGTAAAGCTTTATGCCCCATAGAATCAAAGATTTTAGCAGGAAACTAAAAGGCTTGAGGTCACAAGTAGTGTTTTTCAACTAATATGAAAAATGAACTAAATTACCTGAGAAAATATCAAATAAGCTTCTCCTACATAGGTCAAGCATAAAAATACAAATCAGTTTGAAAGCTTAACTGAATGGACACAGAGAGACAGAGATGGTAAAAGCATAATCACCATCACTTTTACACCATTTCAGAACACAAGGTAATGAGATTTCTGGGGAATTTTCTTTTTTGTGTATGTTCTCCCTTCTATATCAATCTGTTCTCTTCTTCTTGTATAGTAATTTTTTTTGTTAAGATTATGCAGTCATCCTGATTAAAAGACTATATTTTCAATCTTCACAAACAGCTAGATATGGTCACATGACTAAGATCAGACCAATGATATACTGGCAGGAATATCCTGTGCGACTTTTAGAAAGTCTCCTTGGAAAGGAGGAGAACACCCTTCTTCACTCCTTTTTCCCTCATGCTGGCTAGAATATGAGTGTGATGACTGGAGCTTGCGTAGCCATCCTGGATCATGAGGTAGAAATCTTATGTTAAAGATGGCTCAGCCATATGAGAGAAAAAAAGAACAGAATCCCTAAAAACATGCGGCTGCCACATAACACAGACTGCCTGTGTTTATTATAAGAGAGAAATAAAATTCTATCTTCTTAAGACATTATATTTTGGGTTTTCTGCCATTACAGCCAAACTGATTGCAACTAACGCAAAACCAAAATAAAAAACCTTACTATCAGAGCAAGAATTCACTTCCCTCCATATTATCAATTAAAAGTTCCCTCCACTCCAAACAGATTCAAAACCTTGTGCACACTCTGACTGAGGCACTCTCAAGTCGAGGATGGGAACACAATTAAGATATGGGACTTCTCAGTCAAAACATGCTGGAACTACAGTTAGTAAAACAAAACCACATGCTTGGCAAAGGACTAAGTAGGGCTAAGCAGCCTAACTCCTTCACAGAGACAAGCCTTCTTACACCCTAGGTCTGGACGCAAAGACCAAAGTGGCAGCAGGGAACAGTCCCGAATCTAAGAGGGCAGAGCTGCAGGATAAATATTTTTGTCCAACAACATTTTACTACAGTATATGTTAAATATTCAACTCTATAGACCTAAGTCTCAAATACTTACTATGCCTTTAAAACTATCATGCAGTTGATCTTCAGCAAAAATATGGAACTGAAGAGGTTTGATGCTAAAGATGAGCGCTGACTTCAACATGGTCACGGTTTCTTCCAGTCTTTCCCCACAGGCAACTACCGCTAGGTGCACTCTCTCAATGGGCTGCATTTTCACACCATATCTGACAGAAAAGATAACCACATTTTCGAACAGTTTTAGTACAGGGTAACATGTTAACAACATGGTATTCTGATGGTGTTCAAAGACTGAGGTTTGAACAATAAGGTCCTACTGTATAGCAGAAGGAATTATACTCAATATCCTGTAATAAACCATAATGGAAAGAATATGAAAAAGAATATATGTATATAACAAAATCACTTTGTTGACTTCAATTTTTGACTAGAGACTCTTTCTGTAAAATGTAAAAGGGGATTAGAAATTATATTATTTAACATTAATATTTGTATGTATATATTACTAAGTAGCAGAGACAGGTAATCAATCATTTTTCTTAGTTTTACAGGCTAAAATTATTGCAGTTACATTGCTTATTAGCACAGGACTTTGGAATCTTGAGTATTCACGTTTGCATGTGTCAGAGTGGACCCAGAACAGTTTTACAAAGAAAATCTTGTTCATGGATATTCCCTCAACTGACAAGGATATCAGAAAATAGAAAATATGCTAAATAAAATTAAATACAAACAACTGACTATATAAAACATGTGTGCATGTGTGTGTACTCAGTCATGACTGATTTTTTGCAAACCCACGGACTATAGTCTGCCAGGCTCCTCTGTCCATGCGATTTCCCAGGCAAGAATACTAGAGTAGGTTACCATTTCCTCCTCCAGGGGATCTTCCCAACACAGGGACTGAGCTCGTGTCTCCTGTATCTCTTGCCATGGGCAGGTGGATTCTTTACCACTAAGCCAGGTAGGCCTAAATATTAAATTCATTCATCTTAATGTTTTAATGTTAAACATTTGGAATTATACTATTTTTATCCTTTTTAATAATTATACCAATTATTTATACTAACATGATAAAAAATTAAGCCTGGAAAGATATATATATATATATATATCTATATATAATATAACATGTTCCTGCTTTTACTGTGGATCTGTCCATTCCTATTAACAAGCTTGTTTGTTAAGGGCCTAGAGACACTTAAGACAGCACTTGAAAATGACGCTTTTCTGGTCTGACTGGGTTCCTGAGGCCTGAAAACAGGTTCATTTCTCTTGTATACACAATTACTGGTAACTGTCAGCCTTCAGCACAGAATACTCACCTCCTAGAAAATAAAGTGGTGGTTTCCTTCCCTAATCCGTCAACTGGGAGACTGAAATTCATAACCTTGATAACCTACCCTTAATGGGATGATTATTCTAAAGGTGAGGCTCTTTAAAATCAAACAACAAAAATCTCTTTTAAGAAAATGAAACTTCCCCCAGATAACTGACAAAGTTAAACATTATTACACCACTTTGTTAAAGGTGGTAAATGGAGAAGTCACATATAAAGTGGTATTCTTGGAAGAAGAATATTTACTATTCAAGAAATGGTGCTGATATTTCATTCATTAAGTTACTAAGACTATTAATAAGATTAAGATATCAGGTACATATCTTGCCTTTAAAACTTATACCAATCTACCAGGAACTGATTTTTATGAGTGGTCTGAAGAGGGAATAACTGCACAATATTGCATGTGGCTATCCAGTTGTCCAAGCTCCTTCTGTTACAGGGTCACAGTGAGTCCAGCCTTTCCCTACCTACCCACCTGCTATGCCACCTCTCTCATACGTAAGATGTAGCCTAAGGCTGGGTCTTTTGAAAGCTCTATTCTTCTATACTGATAGCAATTAGAAAGCAACAGCACCTCCTTCCTTGTCTGCACCCTCTATCCATTCCCCTCTTTTCTGTTGAGCCCTTCAGTGTTTAACACTGGATCGCTATCACAGGGGAGACCATCCACACTTTCTCTATCTAAACAAGGGCATGTGAACCCAGTTCATCTCTAAGCAGTGGAAGTCACATAACACAAGAAGCAGCTAGGGCAATCAAGACACACAACAATTTCACAGAGCTCTAAACGGTCTCAGATCCTGTGCCTCATGATGACCAAGATCTGAGAATCTATAATGGGCTCGAATTACCCCCCTGGCCACAACTCGATCCTGCTCCAAAGATAAAAAGCCCAGAGACTTAAGAGAGTAAGCAGTAACAGGCCTGTGCCGCTTTGCAGAGAACTCTCTACATACAGAGACAAGAAGCTGAATAAACCTTCTCAAGAAAAACAAGTCAAATGTTCTTCATGAAAAAAAAAGTCCCTCTGAGTCAGTCCCAGGGACCCTGGCTCTCAGGCATTGCAGCAAGGCTTCTTCTAATCATACCGCTAGCACTCCTTCCACCAACTTCTATGAAATTTGCTTTTCTGTTATGTGCCTCTTTTCAGTAAAAGCATTATACACAGTACAGACTCCAACATCTAAACTGAGAAGACAAAACGTAGTTCAAAGATGTCTCTGCCCACTACCCTGTCCCTAAACCCAGGGATGCGAAGTCACTGCAAATGGACGAAATCTAAAGCAAGCTTCTACACCAGAGGAAGGGATGAGTAAAACTTTTGAAGAAGTAATAGGAAAGTAGCCATTCAAGGAATTTTGATCCCAACTGAATGGTGTTAATATTGTCAGGATCTACAAAAATGTGCTATATGCTATATATTAATCACAGTGTGAATAAGAAAAAGCCCCTGTGGATTTAAAGAAATGTTATCCAAAAGGACATTTTAAAGTCAACTCTGTTCTTTGAATTATCAGGAGATATCCTTCAGATAATTCAAAGTTAATACCTGAGGGGCCTCATGACTAAACTTGGCATCACCTGAACACAAACAGCAATTGTGACAGTAATAAATGGTAACACATTCTATTTAAAAAACTGAATTAATCCAAAATGACACTAAGTAAAGGGTAAGGGGTGGGAGGAGTGCATGGTGGTGGGGAACTCTCCTTTAAAGAAGAATACCAAGCAATAAATGTAGAAGGAATGAGAAAAACACAAAAAGCACCATTTTGCATTCACTCTTGTAGTAGATGATTTGAACAGGAATAATTAATGGATACTAAAACCACACAGTATCAAGGTTTTATCCCCACACATTACAAAGGGGATAATGATACTGTTACAGTGTAGAAATGTGATACCACCACCATAACCACCTGATCAATCAACCAATTATGTCAACCATCTGCCACCAGGTGCCTCCCAACAGCATGCCCAAAGGGCACCAGATCTCCTGTGCAGCATTCCTGCCAAAGATCCCGAATCTGATCCCAAGAGGACAGGCAAGTTCAAACAAAGGAACATTCTGCAAAACAAAAACATTATGTCCCTGCCCTGCCCCGCCTCAAAAAAAAGTCTGCAAATTATCCTAGAGAAAAGGGAGACTAAATAGATTTAAATAACTGAATGCAATGTATTTTCCTTGACTGGGTTCTGAATGGGAAGAAAAGATATAAAATTCATTAATAGGTAAATAAGGAGATATGAATATATAAAAATGTATTATAAATGTATATGTAGTATATACATAGAACACTGTCAAGTGTTTGAAGCAAGAAATGGTCACCCACTCCAGTATTCTTGCCTGGAGAATTTCATGGACAGAGGAGCCTGGCAGCTACAGTCCATGGGGTCACAAACAGTTCGACACAACTGAGCAACTAACATGCGCACAAGGTCAGTGTTAAATAAACTGAAGTGCCAGTTGTGTTATGATGAAATTGAAGAACACCTGTGTTCTTAGGCAATATATGCTGAATATTTGTGGTGGTGGTGGTGGTGATTTTCTCTCTCAGTTGTGTCTGATTTTTGCGACTCCATGGACTGTAGCCCGCCAGGCTCCTCTGTCCATGAGGTTTCCCAGGCAAGGATACTGGAATGGGTTGCCAATTCCTTCTCCAGGGGATCTTCCTGACCCAGGGATCGAACCCGCATCTTCCACACTGCTGATGGATTCTTTACTGCTGGGCCACCTGAGAAGCCCATGCGTCATAATGGCTGTTGCTCAAATGGTTCAGCAAAAAACAAAGTGGCAAAATGTTAATAATAGGTAAATACCCAGTGAAGGGCAAGTGTGCTCACTATGCTATTCTTATAACCTCTGTAGATGTGAAAACTTATCAAAGTAAAAAGTTGAAAGGAGGAGTCTAGAAAAAAAAGTTAACGCAATGTTTTAGATGAAAATTCTAATATAAATACTGTAAATGGATTTACAAACCTAAGAACAGACTTATTTTAAGCAACATTCCTGTTATAAAGGAATAATAACTTTCCCTCTCTTTTTAAAAAATTAGGCTGCATTGAAAGCTTCCAATGTGTTCTTCTAGCCTATAATTAAACTAGTGTTTTCTCTATAAAAGAAAACAATGTACAATAATATTTAGCCTAGGAATTAGCTAAATACATAAGTACATAAGTTCAAGGTAAGCAAATCAAATTTCTGGTAACATTCTCCTCAAACTAAAAAAGTAACTACCATGAACTAATCTTTAAAATCTGCAGCTGAACA
Source organism: Antilocapra americana (assembly GCA_007570785.1). Classification (NCBI taxonomy): domain Eukaryota; kingdom Metazoa; phylum Chordata; class Mammalia; order Artiodactyla; family Antilocapridae; genus Antilocapra; species Antilocapra americana. The sequence continues at coordinate 1,763,859 of ML663565.1, forward strand.
AAACTGGAAAACTATACTCAGAAACACTAATGATAATTTCCTTAATGTGTAACCTTTTAAAAAAAGTTTTTCCTCTTACTATACAGAAAAAAAGTTATGGTGAATTATCATACTAGGTAAAACTACTTTAAAGGTTGTATATAAATCACTTTTGGAAAAAGGCATGGCAACCCACTCCAGTATTCTTCCCTAGAGAATTCCAAGGACAGTAGAGCCTGGCAGGCTACAATCCATGGGGTCGCAAAGAGTCAAGCATAACTGAAGCAACTTAACATGCAGCACGCATAAATCACTTTTGGGACAAAATACAATTATTTGCAAAAAAACTCCGTAAGGTTTTATGTAAAGCATGAAAAAATCTAAAAATTCAATATGAAGTATAAGTATTAACTGTTAAAATACAATTTAAAATAGTCTGCAAAAATATACCTCTAAAAACTAGTATGGAACCATTCAAGATAACTGTTCAGGTAGTAAATACACCGGAGAAGGCAGTGGTACCCCACTCCAGTGTTCTTGCCTGGAGAATCCCAGGGATGGGGGAGCCTGCTGGGCTGCCGTCTATGGGGTTGCACAGAGTCAGACATGACTGAAGTGACTTAGCAGCAGTAGCAGTAAATACACAGATATTATGAACTGAAAATCAATTCCCATCATAAAAAGAAAGATTAAATATTTTAAAATATTTAGTCATTTAATAATATTAAAATTAAGAGATTATATAATGAAGATAACTAAAACTTTAAAATTAAACATATCAGGCAAACATTTGTAATCAATGTCAAAAGAGTATATTCTTAAGAGTTCATAAAGTAAGCATTAAAAACCAAATAGGTAAATATCAATACAGACAATGCAAACAAAACTTTTTAAAAGATAAACAAATACAGAAATATATTCAAGAAATAAGGAATATAAATCAATAATAAAATATCATTTTACTCTAACAGGTGGCAAAATTATAATTCCCAATAATGCATGCTAAAGTTATGGTGACACACAATACTGGTGCAGGCTTAAATCTGTATAATTTTTAGAACACAAGGGATTATCCATTCTTTGTAATGAATATTTGAATTCCTTTCACATGCTAGACATGGGATAAGCCAGAAAGCCACAATCCGAACCTCATACAACTTATAGCCTGTTGTGAAGATCAGATTTTTAAAAGATTTAAACAGAAAGCCTGGTAACTGCTTAACGAGAAAACAACTGAGGTCGCTAAGAGGGCTTACTACACAAACATCTAACCTTAAGTCTGGAAGTGCTGGGGGAAATTATTACTAGTCGTTTACTGGTTGCTGAGCACCTGGCTAAATAATGGGGCTTAAATAATGAGCAACACTTGGTGTCTGTCTGCAAAGCCAACACTTCTTGAAATGAGTTAACAATTCACAACCACAGGAGATGCAGCAGGTATGGTAACGGAGAGGATACAGAGAAGGAAGAAGAGGTGGGCAGGAAGCGAGATCACAGTGGCTGGATGAGAAGTGATGGCATGGGAGTTCAGGCAGAGAAAGGAGGGGGCCGGCAAAAGCACAGGCAAGAAAGGAGACCAGCAGGAAGAGTCACAGTGGACTGACACATGGAAAGTCCACCGTGAATGCAGATACAAAACCCAGACGAGGGGAAGTGTGATGAGCCAGAACGAGTCAGCAGGTAAAAAATCACCCCCATGCAGCTGGAAACACAGCTCGGGAGCTCAGGAAAGAGGTCTGGACTGAAGAAACCAATTAAACAGGTGATCCCATGACCATCCAGGGAGCAGGGAAAGAGCAGAGTCCTAAGGAGTCCAGAGGCAGAGAAACAAAACCTGGGACACTGGTCTCAAGAGCCAGAGATGGAGACAGCACTGAAAGGAAGACAGAGGAAGAGGTAACAAGGAAGCAGATTAGGCCTCGGAACAATTCCAATGTCAGAGGTGACCTCGGGTCAGAAGCGGTGCTGCTCAGCTGAGGTGTGAAGGTGGTTTTTTATTTTGTTTTTCAAGGAAGTAAAGCCAGAAGATACTCTTATAAATGCTTGCTGTGAAGAGAAAAACATGAAGGATGCTGGAAGGGAAAGGGCTGGAAGCAGGTGCTGTAGGGACATCGCGTTTGTTTCAAGGACAGAAGAGGGAGACAAGGCGTGAGCTCTGGGGCGCAGCCAGCCAGCAGACACCCAGATGCAGATACAAACTACCACAAAACACTGGTGGTGGGTGTTGTGGCGATTTTGGCTTTTTTATGTTACTTTTAGCAATCCATGGGGTCGCAAAAAGTCACAGGACTGAGCGACTGAACTGATGTTACTTTATGATCATTGTATAATAAATCAATTGGGAGGAATTAACCCTCCAGAGAAGATCAAAATATATAAAGAATTCAAACTGGGAACCCTGGGACAAGTCTGAGGAGAAAACGGTGCCAGGTCAGGGCCCACTGCTGCCAGACAAAAAGGGAGTCCTAATGTTGGTAGAGGGGATTTCCAAGATGCTTTCCTAGGTGGGTGGAGCAGCTCTCGAGTCAGGCCAAAATGCGGTTGTTAATTAAATACCGAAATGAAGCATGAGAACGACACAGCGACTGTACAGCACTTGGGGTTGTCTGCCAGTTTGAATAGGCCAAATAAATAAGGGATTCCGGGGTTTAAAGTAAAAAACTACACGTGCTGGACTACAGCATGCAGGCCTGCAAGCCTTGTACCCTCTCAGTTCCAAGACAGAAGGAGGAGGCTGGAGTCAGGCTACAGGGACATCAGTGGCTTAATGGACAAGGGGAGTTTCCACATAGGAGGCAAGGTCCTGCAGCAACACCCCACCGTGCACAGAGGACAGGGCAGCAGTGTTTGCTTCTGGGGAAGGAAAGATCACCAGTTACCGAGAACTGACCTCAGGTCGGCTCACTGGTTACCAGGGAAACCAGCAGAGGGGTAGGCCCCTCACCATCCCTTTGATAAGCTATCACAGAGGAGATGTTCTGATTTAAATGTTAGAACAGTCACTAGTCCATTTAGGGACAAGTACGTAGGAAGGTCAGTCACGTGAGTAGGGTGAACGTGAAGCAGGCACTGGTGGAGGGAATGTACAGAGAGCATGAGAACAAGCCATCTTGGGTGGCCTCATACACTAAGTTTAAGAGATTTTCCATAATGATACGATACATGTAACAGTATGTTACAGTAATAGGTGCATATACATATATGTACACATACAGTAATATGCACACATACATCTAAAATGGTTTCAGAATTATACTTTGGATGTATAACTTTTAAAATCTCTAATTTAGAGCAGTAAAAAGCAGAAGGTTTACAATATCATGTATCCATCCACATGGAATTCCTTCCAGGGAATACCTGGGAGCATTGGGAAAATAATGAGTTGGAGAGGCTCAAACAAAAGAAATATTAAGCAGAGCTCCAGGATTCAGATTGGGTCAGCTTCTCTGGGCTGCTCCTACAGCCCAGGAGTAAAGGAGTAGGAAGATTATTACTCATGCCAGAACTTACAAAAGGGTCTGGGTTGTATAAATCAGAGAATACAGGGGCTTTCAAGCTTACCCAGCTTCCAGAGTAAATAAATTTATGTCACAAGATCAGAGATAACAAAGTGGAGCTTGTCAATACTCTATTCATTAGCAAACTCTTTAAAGAAGGAAAAGTATGGCACTCCTACTCTCCAAAATTATGAATAAACTGAATGGTAAGATTATCTTTAAAAGTTAGCTTTTAAAAGTTTACGTAATCTGACTTGACTGACCCATATATTGGATGAATTTCATTCATCCAATCTTTTCCATAGCAACCAGATTAAAATACCTGATTTCAACAATTTCTTCCCAGTTGTTTCTGGGCTGCATAATTTATCTGGAATATAAGAATTTAAAAATACACACTACTAGTATTGATTAAGAATGCAGTTCTTCCCACCTGGAATATGTCACCTCCTGTCCTTCAGCCTGACTAATTTCCTGTTCATGTAGTCAACTCATTCAAAAAGCCTTCCCTGATGCCTTAAGATAATCCCATCTGATGACCACCTGCTTCTCCCATCATCTTGGCTATAACTTGTCACTCTCTACTATAATCTCAGGTCTGAAGCTTCCATCAGAATGTAAGCTCCAGGAGGACAGGGCCATGTTAACCAGATTCAGTCTGATTCTTACCACCTAGCACTGTGCCTGGCAAACGGAATGAGTAGAATTAAAATTCAAATGAATCACAAAAAAATGTTACTCTTGGGGAGGGCATTTCAGGCTATTACCTCACTCTCCCCTGCCGCTATCTCAGAGTTGATATTCCATTTCTACCAACACTTGTTTCCCTCACTGAGGGTTAGAAGTAGGAGGTACTCGAGTCAGCCAACCCTGTGCCTTCATTATCCTGGTAAGTGTACAAAGCCATACTCTTCAAAAACTTTTTTTTAAAGGATCAATAAACATTGTTACACCATTTGCTTCTTCATTATACATTTGTCTTTTTCCCTCCCATTCCCAAATATTCAAATCCCTCTGCTAATGATCAACTTAACCCTTCCCCAGTTGTCTCCATTTACCTACAAATGTTTTTTTCAGTATACCAGCTTTAAATTAGATAAATGCCATATGCCTGTAAATGTCAGTGCAAGTCTATATTCAATATAAGTTTATCATTTTATTACCTATTACCTAAAATTAGACCATAAATTGTTCTATGAACAATGGTTTATCTTAATAACATCTTTAAAATTTTTAAAGCATTTCACACAAAGTATGTATTTAAAAATAAGTCTTAACTACTTCAAAGTGGGGGAAAAAAAGAAAACCTAATCAGAAAATGAATTACTTACTTTTATGATAATGTTAGATTATAAGATAAGAAAGCTTTTTCTGACCTGTGACAGTTAAAAATATATTATCTACTATCTGATCTTACCTACACTGATCTATCAGTTAAATATTAAGTGCCTACCTAAAGGCCGCTTCCCAAAAGCAGTTCATTCCACAAACATCAGAGGGCAGCATCCAATAGGGATTCCAGTAACACAGTGAGAACTCTTTACACCTAACAGAGTGAGACAGAAACCTATGTGAGTATTCAGGCTTAAAACTAACAAGGAATTTACTTAATAACATAAAAACTTACTGTTCTGTTTTACAGTAACAAAACTACAAATCCAACTTACTATGGTAATGAGGATTTCTGGAAATTGATTTCTCCCTTACTTAGGGTACCACTATTTTAAACAGAACTGTGAAACTTTTAGGCCGAAAATACTACCAACTGGAAAAGTTTCTTAGTCATAAATTCTCTAAAATAATAAGATCTCCTTCTCAGATGACACAGAAAATATTGGAATACTTCTAAAATTTTCCTTCCTAAACCACACACATTCCCCCTAAAATAAAATCCATTTCAGCCAAACAAAACATCTGCTTATCCTGAAGAAAATTTAAGCCACAAGTGCTGGTAGAATAGAAAAAGAAGCTCTTAAAATGCTTTTAATCTTGAATCCAAGCTACACATATGATGTTTTAAGTGGGAAACAAGAAATCATGCTGATATTCACGGTTCAGTTTCACTATCTACAGTTAGCTTCACTGTATTTCACAAGCTAAAAGGGAGGATCAAATTTCTTCTCAGACTGCTGGTTGGAGCTAAAACACACACACACACAGCAGCTACTTACAATACAAAATGTATGTATTTTCATTGTTATTTCTTCTCAAAACAATAGTCTAGCTGGTAATTCAGGACAGTGGAGGCCTGAGTTTACTAAAGTAAGCAAGTATGAAGCCAGAGTCACTAAACCATGTCCCATCATCATGAATTCAATTAAGTGAATGTTCTTACAGTGAAAGGACTATGAAATGTCATATTTGCAAGATCTCTGAGCCCACCTCTCACAAATGCCAACAGGTTAGGACAGGGGGATCTCAGATGCAGAACATACAGTGAAATCACCAGAGACCCCTACACCTGACCTGTTAAATCAGAAACCCTGAAAACAGGGCCAGGCGCTAGTAGTTTTTAAAACCCTGCCTAAGTAATTCTGTATACTACTGCACAAAGAACCAGATCATCATTTTAAATCAATGGGAAAAAACTGACATTGTAATGTGGTTTTTCTTGAAAGGGACAGTATTCTCAAGCACAGCATAAAACGTTAACATATCTTAATTTAAATGGCTGATAAATCAGAAAAAGAAAACTTGTACAGACCAGTAAAATGTACAACTTGATAAGGAAATTTATGTTTGTCTCCTTCCAGGTGTGGTCATGCAGTTTTTAAGTCCTGCATTTCCTTAGGCTCAGTGGAAGTGGCAACAACTAAGCTTTTTTTCAGACTCAAGAGTTTTCACATCCATTTAAACCTCACAACAAAACTGTTCAAATAGGTATTCCTATCTTTCAGATACAGACATTATCAAACCTTTCTTTCAAGTCCACAATTTATTTATAATCAACACCTTTATTTCAGGAAGGAAGCTGGTTATTCCATCTCCTGTCAAACCTTCCAACAGTAGAAAATGAAGTCTCAAGAAAATGACTAAGTAAATTTTCTGTAAAAATGATTATCTGAAATTATGTATTAATACCATTTTCTGCCTTAACTTGTATTACTCAATCCCTTAGCCCTAGGGAATCATTTATTTTCTGTCTCCATAGATAAATGGAATCATTAGTATGTGGACTTTTGAGTCTGACTTTTTTTCACTTAGCTTATTTTTAAGATTCACCCACTGTAACACTTTTCAGCACATTTCATTCCTTTTAATAGCCAAATAATATTCCCTTTTATAAATGAATATATATATCACATTTTCTTTATCCAGTCTTGAGTTAGTGCATATTTGGATCATTGATAGTTTTGGCTATTATAAATAATGCTTTTATAAAGATTCATGTACAATTTCAATATGAACATATGTTCGCAATTCTCTTAAGTATGACTATGTATCCCTATAAGAGGAACTTCTGGATCGTGTAATCATGGTAAACTGATTAATGCAGATAAAACTACAGGGGGAAAAAAATGTCAAGTTTTACATAAGTTTCTTGACCATAAATGTCAGAAAACACAGTTTATAGGAAGAATGTTTTCTTCCTTTAATGAAAATATAAAACATATGCATTAGTGAGTATACATTCTCCTTACTATTTAAAAAAAAAAAAACACACATAAAACACTGAGGTAGGTGCTGATGGCAAAAGGAGACAGTTTACTTAAGGTTTCTATCTCCCAAGCTTACATTCTCTCATTTATGAAAACTTGATTTTAAAGACTGAGATTAGAAACTCATACTGAGAACTCACTACATACCAGTAACCATCACTACAAACAATAAATTAGGAAAAGCAACTAATCTAGAGACGACAGTACTTGTACTTTCAGGCCAGAAAAAAAAAATCATAAAAAAGGTTGGAAAAGTAAAGGTACTTATCCAAGTTCCGGTTATTAGTTGCTTTTGCTTTTATTCCTTAAGACTACTGAAAAGTGGAACAATAGATATACAAAATTTAAAAAGATAACTTCAATAATTTTAATGGAATAAAACTGTAGCTGAGCCAAATGGGTTTATCTTCAGTATGTAATAACATCCAGAATCAGTAAAGTTCATAAATGCAAAGTTTTTCCACTGTGAATCAGACAGAAATAAAACTTTACTAAGGCTCGTCCTCCTACTTCATAGGCTTCATGTTTCTAACTAGGTGGCTTATCTAGAAGCAGACTGATCAAGGGACTCGATCAGTTTGTCATCACGGGACTCTCCATGATGATAAAACAGTCTGTACCCTGACTGTGGGGGTGGTGACATGAATTTAACCTACGTGATAAAACATCATAAAACTACACATACACACCAGGGTATGTAAAACTGGTGATGTCTGAAGATGGTGTGTGGACTACACAATCTCAATTTCTGGGGTTCTAGTACTTCACTACATTCAAACACATATATTCCAGAAACAGACGTATTATACTAAGCTCATGTAAGATGTCACTATTGGGGAAAAACTGAGTGAAGATTAAATGGGATGTCCATGAAGCTTCCTGTAAACTTACATTTACTTCAAAAGTTTAAAAAAACAAACAGGTCACAAATTTCAGTACTTGAACAATGTTTTAAAAATTGAGGCATCACGCTCTGGAGATTAAACAGAGGATTAAACAGTAATAATGCTCTCCATGATAACAGTTTTCAAACTTCAAATTTACTTAAATTCAATAGTGGAAGCTCATTTATACTTTTAAATTCAACTGGAAGAGGTATCGTTCATTTCAAAACATCCATGATAACCATGAGGCTTTAGTGAAAACCATGCATACTGAGGAGAGTCGGGGATATGTCTAGGCATATCCAGCATAACATGTGGACGTCTGAATGAGGTGCCTCACCAGCGACGCACCTGAAGGCATGAACGGATACCTGGCACTGCGACTGCAGGAGAAACGAGGATGCTCACAGCCACCTTAGCGGAGACCATTCCCACGGTTCTGACCACCACTATTTAAAGATCAGTGCCTGCACAACTCAGTTTTAACGAAAAATTATCTTCACACAACTTAGATTAGTTTCCAGCTCTAATCAGTTTTTTCTTAAATATCTAGTTTCAGGAATATTCAGGAAGTGAGAAAGAACTGTTTACTTACAAATGGCAAAGAACAGTTATTTCAAAAAATAAGTTAGCATCACACTGTACAAGCTACCCTTTCTCAAAAAAAAAAAAACTGAATTAAAGATTCAAATGTAAAAAAAGGAGGGAAAATCCCACTGATAGAAAGGTTTTCTACATGACAAAAAAAAAAATAAGGAAAAAAACTGCCAATCTGAATACAGTAAAATTTTGAACTTCGCGTGGTATACACTCCAAAAACAAATTTAAGACAACACGTTTGGGGGAAGTATTTCCAACAGGCATGACACATAGATAATAATCTTATGGTTTTAAAATAGGATTTCGAAGTCACAAGTACACATTTTTTCACTCGCCTAATCATTTTCCCTTTCGCAAGCACAGAACAATAACTAATTACTAGTCAGGTTTGTGCTAAGCACTTTACAAATACGTGAAATGTAATCTTCAATGAACTGAAATACAAGGTGCAAAGTTACTGGTTTTTATATAAGATGTCGCTGTATTAACAAAGCAGAGATTAAAGTGGCTTTAGTAAATAACTCAGCCTTCTTCACTGTTCACTGCCTAACTCCTCTCCTCTTCAAAAATAAGCACAGGGAAGAGGGAAGAAAATTCTCCCCCAGAAAACAACAGTGCAGAAATAGTGGTCAAATGATTCTCAGTTAAATCAGTGGTTTAATCAACCTTTGGTTTTATAAAGGATAACCTGGAGCACATTATCTAAAATACAGATTCAGGCCCCACTGCCTGGCTCTCTGGTTTAGTAGGTCTGGAATGGGGCCTGAATTTACCCCCAAAGGTCAGAAATTTTAAAAAAAAAAAATCACTTAAAATTTAAATGATCAAAACCCGTCACTGAATTAGCTATAATTTTATTGCGCCAGGCACCATACCAAGTAATCTACACATTTTATTTCAATTCCCACAAAAAAAACCTCAATTATCATAGATACTCTTACCTCTTTGTAACTGATGAGGAAATTGTGTTCAAGGTTAACACAGTCAATAAGGGGCAAAGCTGAAGCCTGTTTCCAAAGCCCTGCCTCTTTCCACTCTACATTTTCAGTATATCCTACTGGTGTTCCTGGGACCCAGCAGAAACCGTAACTTGATGGCCTGACCAGATCTGCAAAGGAAAGTAAGGTGCCCACCTCCCAAGGTAACAGTCATTCACACTAAGGGCAGGACAGTCCAGAAAAGGTATCACTGAAGTGCTTAGTAGTTTCTTAGTTCGCCACTACCAAGATTCATCAGTAAAATGTGAGAAATTACTCATCCTGAGAATCTAGTTACAAAATGGTTTAATTCCTTCTGGAGAATTACTGACACCTGGTAATATTAAGTGCTGTAGATCGAATACCTGAAATACAGTCTGTCCATAGTTAGCAGCTTCGGAGAGCCTCTCACTTCCCTCTACTGAGGCAGCACTCCTCTCCTACACCGGTCGTGTGATTCGGTCTGCAGTAGAGATGTGCAAGCCCACAGAACCAGAGGTCCCCATCCCAGTCAACAGCTGGCCCACGGATGGGCACGTGATGCAGAGCAAGTCCAAAGAGAGTCTTTTTCTAGAACTTTCTACTTGAGATTAGAGATGAAACACTATAAGAAGTGGAAAGACGCATGAACAAAGCCTGTCTACAGCAGAAGCTCAGTCCTTGAAGTTCCTATGGCTGCCCAGGCATTTTTCCTTCAATTCTGTTCCTTCTAACAACCCATATAAGTCTTCTCTACATATATGTGTATATATATTCTATTATATATAGTCTATAGTCAATATATAATACTATATTATATTAAGTCAGTTTTAATGGATTCTGATGACTGACAACTAAGAATTCTGATTGTGTGTGCTGTGTGCTTAGTCATTCAGTCAAGTCTGACTCTTGAGACCCCATGGACTGTAGCCCGCCAGGCTCCTCTGTTCATGGGATTCTCCAGGCAAGAGTACTGGAGTGGGTTGCCATTTCCTTCTCCAGGGGATCTTCCCGACCCAGGAATCAAACTTGGGTCTCCTGCATTGCAGGCAGATTCGTTACTGACGAGAGCTAGTTAAGGTAAATGTAAACTACATTTTACGGGTGAGTAGAGTGAAGCAGAAAGGTGGTCAAGATGTCACAGCAATCAGGGCCAGAAAGACACCACAGGTTTGTCTGACACTAAGATCTACCCATTTTCTAAATACCAAATAATGGATTCAAACAAAATGAACTAATTATTAATAAATTTCACTGAAAAACTGTTTCCATCATTTTCGACTTTTTACTTTGAGAATGTGAAAGGGCATTTCCAAGTATTTTGTTATCATGGAATTCTGTGCAATGAATATTTTTCTATGAAGATTTGACCAATGGAACCTACTAGATACAACTGTAATCCCATGTTTTAAATGAGAGAGAGAAATAGTAGTTTTAATCTTTGAGGTAAGACTGCTTCAAAAAAAACTAAGAATGTAATTGATAATCAAGTCCTACAAACAAAAAAATAGATGTTGCTTGCCTCATAGCCCCATTTTTCACTGATTAAACACTATCTAGACTAGGTCTTATCACAGCAGCTTTATAGGAGTACTGGCAGAGCAAGCAGAAGATACACAGTTTCTAATCCTGGTCCAGTACTGATGCTCTCAGCATGCTGGCTAAACAATTTATACATTGGAAGCAGGTTAAGAATACCTACTCCATACCCCATGATAGGCAAAAATGTTGACTGAACTCTGTGAGAAGTCTAAAAAGATGTTATAAATGATAGTACCTAAAATGAAAAGAGCCCTGGTTATCTTTTAGGAATTCTGACTGTAATCAAATCATAGGATTCAAGCAATCCAGCTTTTCCACGTTGTTCCTCTTCTCACCCTTCTTTTGCATGCACACATGGTGAAATGTATTTCACAACATCTTTACAAAGAATGATACACCTTCAGTTTTAACTCAAATATGTGCTTCATTTAAAATGAGGAGTTATGCTGCTCAGAGGACTTATAATACAAAGCTTTTAGTTGGCTCTGACACATCAAACTTCAGATTTCAGTAATGGCTCTATAAAATATCTTTTAAAACTGGGGCGCTTATTTCCTGAATTTCAAATGACGTAATTTTGTTAAAATTAGCTAGTCAAGCAAATACAATTTATAAAACTTCATCACAAAATATTTAAGTATCTCAGACAAGGCACTAAAAATGCATGTTACTCTATCAAATTGAAATGCTAATATCATTGTCCAATTTCATTCAATGTTTTGACAAAAATGTTTCCCTCTTTCCAATTCTACCCAATACAAAAATAGTTTCCTCCCCTTAACTTTAAATGCTTCACAGCAACAAAACAGACTTCGATCAGCTTTTCATGAGCTCGTCCAGATCTTCGGTCACTGCCTCTCCCAGGACAGATAATGGCAGTGGCAAACCTGGCTCTGGAAAGTAGTTCTGCTTTTATGAACAGAGCCCTTGTAATCAAGTCACAGGGTGAAAACACGACAGCCCGGCTTCTCCGCGCTGCTCCTCTGCCCAAACGTTCCTTTTCATTTTAGGAATGGCCATCAACTTTGAGGAGACCCTTCAACAGTCTACAGCTGACCTGCGCTCCCTCCTGCTACCAATCTGATACTTGATCCGATCAAAGCAGCCTTTGCCTCTTAATAAGTTGCCCACAAATGGAGGAGCCTCTTTTTCAAGGAAGTGGGAGCGCTCAGATTTTGTTAAGCATTCGTAATACGTTGCATTCTTCTTTCCATTTAAATCTCATATTGATTCCAACTCTGACAGTGATTTGTGTAAATCCATTTAAGTCACTGTGCTTTTTAAATTTCGATTTTTAAAGAAAGACACCTCTATCCCAACTCACAAGACGTATGTTAACCTCTATCCCAACTCACAAAAGACGTATGTTAAGTATCCCTTATTTTTCTTAACTTGCTCTAAGTTTCACAATAGACCGATTGTTTCCTAAAGAAACATTCACAATCCGCAGAAAATGCTCTCTCCAGATTTAACTGATCGGCTAATAATGAAAAATTTAAGCGTTAACAGGAAATTTAGACGCCTCAATTAGGAGGGAGGCGGAAAGCTGAACCAGGGCGCCAGGCGGCTGTTTAAATATCTCAACTGGAACGCCATGGAAACAAGAGGGAATTCCCACTAGTCAGACAGCAAGGAGGTTTTTGTAGGACCTCCTTATTTTCGACAAATCCTAAGAAAGAAAAAAAAGGAAGATGCAACTGGTCAAGTAAGAGTGGAAAATTAATTTCTAACTGCTCTGAATTGTGCCTAAGGAACAGGTCAGAAAACAAACGCGAAACGCGTGGTGTGCTCTCGGGACAGAGCAGCGCGGAGCTCACCCCTGGGGTGAAGGGAAGGAGGGAAAGGAGCAGAGAGGGGCAGAGTCGGCTGCAGAGGAGCGGGAGATGCGGGCCCGGCGGCGAGAGGCGCTGGGCGGGCTCGCGGGCAGCCCGGGCCAGGCCGAGTCCCGAGCCCCGTGCCGCCGCGCCCCGGCCCCCCGAGAGGGAACGGCCCGTACCTGTCCGACCGGCCGTGATGCGCCGCAGGGCCCGCGCTGCCCACCCCTCTCCCGGCGCCGCGTCCATCGCCCCCAAGCCAGGAAGCCGCTGCGGCCTGCGGCTTCCCGCCAACGCCGCCCGCTCCTTCCTCCAGGGACAAGGCGAGCTGGCTGAAGGCGTAGAGAAGAGAGCAGAAGCCGCAGGCCAGGCACAGCACCACGACGCGCAGGTAGCGCCGCATCGCGCTGGCCCAGCGTTGCCGCCGCCGCGCCCGGGCGACCTGGAACCGAGCGAGCGGCAGCGCGCAGCCGCGAGCGCAACAAGCTCCTCCTCCGCCGCGGCCTCGCGCCCGCCCCGCTCGGCTCCCGGCCCACCGCCTTCAGCGGCGCGCCGGCACCCCGCCCGGCGCCCGGAGCCCGCCTCCGCCGCGGGCCCCTCCCGGAGGGCGGGCGGCCCGAC
>ML663565.1:1777810-1793302 GCA_007570785.1 Antilocapra americana
AGCCCCGGGACCCGGGCGCTGCGGGCGCGCGACTCCCCGGCCCTGCAGCTCCCAGCTGCGCGGCTCTGGTGTGGCGAAATGAGCGGGCCGTTGGAGGCAACTGACCCAGTTTCAAATTCTGGTTCTCCCACATGGTAGCCTGGGACGCTAAGCAACCTAAATTCTCTGAGCGGGTTCCTTCGTCCCTGAAATGGAGGTGATAACCTCAGCATAGGGTAGATGTAAAGATTAAATTGCTTAACGCACCAAAAACGCCTTATATTTAGAAGGCACCTGATTAAGCCCGCTTTTCCGCTCCAACCTCAGCCAGCAGCGACTTCCCTAGCCTCTAGCATTCTGTAATACAGTGAGTTCGAGCCGTCCTCACGCAGATACCGAATGCAGATACCTAATGCTGTTGAGGATGCATATTCCGCCTCCCATCGAGGTTGTAAGTTCCTCTAAGAGTAAGGGCCAAGCTTTTACTCCTTTATGAACCAGCTTATAACTCACCATTTGCAATAGTATCTCTCTAAAGAGAGCTTTCCAATTCTTCTCCCTCTTCAGCCCTATTTTCACGCAATTCATTTATTGAACATTTATAGATCATCACTATGTGCCAAGCACTGTATCTTGGGGCACAAAAACCCCTAGTTGGGACATGGGGGTGGGACAGTGAGTATTTGTAAGTGCAATACAACCATACAGACGTTAGGATAGAAGCCTGTAAAGGTGTGGGTACGCACACAGAAAGGAGCAACCAGTTCTACCTGTGGGCATGGTCAGGAGATACTTCTTAATGTCAAAATGAAACACAGAGACCAGACTTGAAAATTCCCTGACCAGACAAAACCAGTCATACAAGCAAAGCTAATTGAGCATATTTTGCAGGATAAGAGTTTAACTTGATCTGAGTCACTTCTTGCCTATACATCTGAAAATCATAAGCAGAACTTAAAGTCCCCAAAACTGGTATGAGGTAACCACTAACCAATTATCTTTTCATTTAAATAAATTCTCGCGGTGGGTAGGCAAATAGATGAAGGGGGTCAATTGTATGGTAATGGCTGATAACTAGACTTGTGTAGTGATGACTTTGCAGAATATGTGTTCAAAATTGCTTCAGTCGTGAGGGACTCTGCAACCCCATGAACTATAGCCCACCTGGCTCCTCTGTCCATGGGATTCTCCAGGCAATATTGGAGTGGATTGCCAAGTCCTCCTCCAGGGGATCTTCCCAACCCAGGGATTGAACCTAGGTCATTGGCAGGCAGATTCTTTACTGCTAGTGCAACCTATAATGCTATACACTTGAAACATGTATAATAAAAATAATTTAGAAATAAGAAAGAAAAGCAGTTGAATAAAATATTCAATGTTTGAAGTTTAAACTGCAAAAAAAGAAAAATTGTAATGTTTTAACCAATCAGTGAAAAGAAAACACACTCATTGCCTTCACACTATATACACTGCTTGATAACAATATACCCCTAAGCCTCATTGCATATTTCGGTTTGAGTGTTATCAGTTTGCAGTCTTTTGGTTGTGTGCACGATACACTTTTACTGGTAACTACTTCAGTGATTCATAGGTTTTACTTCTGTTTTTTGTGAATCTTTGAGTATAGCGAAACTGGCCCTAGAGCCTTGGATGGGGTAATGAAAGTGATTCCAGGCTGAACAATCAGTGAAACAGGCTCTTGTGTTCCGGGAGCTGTGAGAAGTTTGATACCACCAGTTAAGCAAACGCAAGAGAAGATATGATGAGTGATAAGACTGGACGTTGAAGGGGCCAGATATCTGAATTCCTTGTTTAGCACACCAAGGAGTTTGAAGGTAATCTGGCAGACAATGGTGAACCACTGAAGGGGTTTTAAGTTAGGAAGTAACATGATAACATCTGCCTTTTGGAGGGCAGATTCTGGCAGCAGTGTGGAGGCTGGGACAGAGATAGAGATTGGAGCCAGAAAGCAGCTACAGTGCCAAAAAGTGAGGGAAAGGAGGCTTTAAACACACACACACACTCTCTCTCTCTCTCTCTCTCTCTCTCCTTTATGGAGAAAAATCATGTTGTTAAACTGTTCAAATTGCAGTTGAAGCTTTGAAGAGTTTGGCCATGCAAAACAAGATGGGGAAATGCTGTGTAATTAGCAGGAGTTCTTCATTTGGAATCCCTACACCAAATAAGTGCTGGTTCTGTGACCATGGGAACCAGTTACTAACAAATTTAAGCCTCAGTTTCTTCCCCTACAAGGATTAAATTTCTTGCCTTACTTGACAAAAAAGTAAAACTAGCATGCTGTTAAGATGTATGAATAGAATGAAAACATACACTTATTCATTCAATAAACATTTATTGAATATGTTCTACATGCCAGACAAGGGGCTATTCCGTACTGCCCCCAAAAGGGGAGACAGGCAAGTAAAAACAGCGACAATAATCCTTTCACTACACCTTACAATTCTTAGAGAAATAAACAGAAACTTAATAAGATACAAAGATGAATAAAAGCATCTGTAAGAACAGAAAATAGATTTTGAGAGAGAAAACTAAAGGATATTGTAACAAGAAACTAGAGTAAGAGCTAGTACTCAAAGTATGTTAAAGAGATGTTAACTATGATTGTTTCTATTGCAACAAACTAAATGTAACAAAAATAAAGAATAATGACCCAGAGAATGTTAAAATACTGGAATGGCAGTATTCATTTCTGCACAATATATGGGAACAACATATTGTGAAGAACAATCATCCTTTTACTTGACATCAGGGTTCTGGACCTTTAGGTCCCTTTTTATCCTGTAATTAAAAAGGAAATTGTTGAAAAAGTATATATGGCATTCCAAAACTAGATATGACTTTTGTATTAACCACCCACTGTCCTAACTGGTTATCCTGGAGTATAGGAGTTGTGTGAATACCTCTGATCATTTCCAGGATCCACACATATTGGTATTTCTAAAATTAACTGTAAATTACTGAAAATGATTTAAAACGTTTATATGTCATAATGGTTAGGCATTTACTTCATTTACTTTGTGTATGTACGTGTTCTTAAGTCTATTTTTGCATCTCTAGACTACCATCTTGATTCTCTAATGACAGGCTGGCTATATTTCACATTTTTAATCATTTTTGATTTTCCCTTCATTCTGTCAAAAAGGTTAAGTTTAGGTGGACGAAAAGAAATTTAAAAGCAGCAACATTGGTTGTTGGTTAAATTATGGAGACAGAGACTTTCTCCAGACCTGGAAAACTCTCAGATTCAGAATAATCCAAATCTCAACAATCTTATATTCAAAAAAATTAATATTGATTTTTCATGCAGTTCCTGCTACATGTTGGATATATAACAGGCACCCAGTTAATGACATTTTAAAATATCTTTCCCAAGTCATTCTAGAGCAAATTTAGGTTCTGCTCAGCCTTTGTTTTCCAATTCTACATTTTAGTACTTCTTAAAAAAAAGATATCCTATGAGGGACAAGGTAAATTCTGTACCTTTTCAGAATAAAGTTCAAAGACTTTTTTTTTACATAACTTTCACTTTATAATCTAACTTAATCCTGATAACAGCTATATGAAATAGATGTTATTTTATTCTTTAAAAAAAAAAAGGAACCTGAAATTTAGAGAAGTTCATTAACCACATGGCTAGTAATGCAGATCCAGAATTCAAATGAAAACCTTTGAGGATCCGAAGTGTGTTATGTTTTTTTCCCTTATACCATGCTATCCCACTATGAACAAATAAATGCTAAACTAAGTGATGCAAATTAAAAGTAAAAGCAAAAAGGAAAAAAAAAAGATATTACATGAAAATCTCTTAGATGATCTTAAGGAATAAGACAAATTAAATTTACAATCAAAGAAATAGCAATCAGATTAGTTGCAGAGCACAAAGAATCAGAAATTCACACTGAAAGTGAAAAACCATTCTCTCCTCTTGTTAGCCTCTAGTGAAATTTCTTCATTTTTCACAAGCCATTTCCTAGAGACCTTGTTGGACTGGAGGAAAAAGTTGGAAGACTATGTTGTCAGTTGGAGCAAAAAATTTCATTTTGTGTTCATTCAGACCAGCAAATATGGAAAAAAGAGTTGGGTAAAGGGGAAGATGAAAGTGTAAAGTGATTCTTTTATGCTCAAAAAACTCAGCTGTAGGCAAAAAGATTAGGAAAAAAAAATGGCAGTGGAAAACTAATAAATGGTGACACTTTAATGCAGGAGACCCCAATTCAATTCCTGGGTTGGGAAGATCCCCTGAAGAAGGGAACAGGTACCCACTCCAGTACTGTGGCCTGAAGAATTCCAAGTACTGGGGTCGAAGAGTGGACACAATTGAACGACTTTCACTTTTCACTCCCAAATAATCCCAGAATTCAGCTAGTTTATTTCTGCCCACAAAGGGGGGAAGAGTATGAAGAGGTAGAGTGGGGAGGAGAGAAACAAATATCCTATGGGCTGTCCTTATAGTTCCCCCTGGTTAAATCTACAGGAACTCTCCATTCCCATTAATAGATTACAATCAATTATTATTTCTTTTAATACAGTACTTTTAGTACTGTCAGTGAAATTAAAAGTCTAGATTTGCAGGGAAATTTAGTCACAGGGAAAATTAGAATTAAAACATTCATAACACCTGGATCCAGATTCCTCAAAATTGAAAGATAAAAATAAAGAATTCTGGTATTATTACACTTCAGAAGTACAGTGCTTAGTTGAAAAATAACGTCAGAATTCTTATCTATATTCCTTTCTATATAGAGATTACATCCTAAACAGTCCTATTTTTTTAATATTAATAGGTTTCATATGTTGAAATGGTATTTTTCTCATTTCTGTATTTTAAAGTAAAAAAATTATTTTTGTTCTAATTAAGTGTCCCTTACATTATTTACCTTACCATATATTGAAAACATCAGTCTTTCATATATCTCTTATTAACAACCAAAAGCTCTCTCTCCGACCTAAGGCCAGATCACTCAGTTTTTTAATTCTGAAACCAGCCTAGTTTCCTTTTTAATGTTGTCACTACATTTTTGTCCTTTAGGAGTCTTCTCCCCAACTAGTTTTATAACAGTATCCCAACTCTAAACACAGGTTAATCTCATTGTTGGTATTAGTCTGAATTAAAACAGTGAAAATAATACACATGAAAAAGTTTAAATAAATAAATCTTGGTACCCAGGTTAGCTTCTGAATTCTCTTGGTAAGAGCTGATGAAAATATGAAGATGAAATAGTAACTTTCATTCACATTCCCTACTTCTAGGTAAATCAGCAGATCCAGGTTTCCCTGAATGTAACCAAAGACCTACCAAACTTGTGTTATTATTTCCACTCCACAGGAATTTCAGTTGGATACATTTTACTGGATACTTGCCCTGAAAATTTCACATTGGGGCTTATCC
The DNA here is from genome assembly GCA_007570785.1 of Antilocapra americana. Lineage (NCBI taxonomy): Eukaryota > Metazoa > Chordata > Mammalia > Artiodactyla > Antilocapridae > Antilocapra > Antilocapra americana. The sequence goes on from ML663565.1 coordinate 1,783,200, forward strand.
TCACAACTAAAATTAAGCAGCTTTTTGAGATTTTTAAGTATTACTATTTAGCCTTATTTACAGAAGAGATCTGGGAACTTTAGAACACAAGGGAAAAGGTTAAGTAGATAAAAATTGAAATCTAGAAAAATAGTTGGATCAAAAATAACAAGTCAGAATACAAATACACAGGATTGAGTTCTACCTAATTATTAAAAGAAGGCCTGATTTTAATCTGAGACTTCTGAAAGCTAAAGCAACACTGAAAACAGTCAGTGATTTGCATTGTTCATAAGAAACATGCAAATTGACTCCTCAGGTTGAAGTAGAGCTCTTCCTGAAACAGGTCTGAATAAAACTTCTCATTTAGATTCTGAGAGATGTAATGTTTCCTCAATATCCTCACAAAAAGGCAACAGATCTCATTCAATGGCTTACTGACTTTTAAAAATTAGAACAGGAAAATAATAATCTCACGTTACATGGCTTAAGGTCTAAATTTTGAAAATTCAAGCTTGGGTGACCAAATTGCAGCTGGCTAAAGTTAGTGGTTAACACCCAACATTATCAGCTGCCAAGTACCAAGGTGAGATCCTAATATCTTCAGTGTGGACTCACAGTGGGCACTCAGGCCAAGCGTGAATTTTCTAGGAAGGAAAAGAAAGCGGCAAGCACTCCCTCTTCTCTGTTACTTCTGTGTATGTATTTTTATTGTTGAAGTAATGGCATTCTATTTACAGATCTCTCCTCTGGTATGAGAGTTCCACATCTTAGTCCTCTTGCCAACCCTCAGACCAGTGCCTAGCATACAAATATACTCAATAAATGTTCACTGAATACCAACATAAAGAAAATCAAGATCAGGAAAATACTGGAAGTAGCAATAAAACAGCTACTATAGCCTACAACTTTCACTGATGGAGGGGAGAGAAATCATCACCGAAAAGCAATTCAGAACATGAACCATGTCCCAGAGAACCGAAGGCTTTCCGAGCTCTACTTGATTTCTTAGTATGTATGGACCTGGTCTTACCATGACATCTCATAGGCTCCAGAATTGGCCCACTCCGCAAAGGGAGGAATACCTGCACTGGCTAAATACAAAGCCGTATTAAAAAGTGTTAACATTCAGATTATCCAGGCTAGCAGAGCGGTGCATTCAAGACAGTGAAGTGTTTATATAATTCAAGGTAAATCTTCTCTATGACGCTTCTAAAAGTGAACTGGTTTTGAAGGAAATCATTTTATACCTATTACACATATTCCTGCTCTAGTAAACACAACGGGAACAATGACTGCATCATTATGAAGATGATTTATCATGTTTTAAAATTTTTTTCCAAGACACTTCCCAAGACAAATTCTTCTACTTGTTCTTTCTCCCTTCCTAGTGATTCTTCTCTGCTGTCATCAACTGCATTCTAATGTCCCATTTTCTAATTTCTCCTACTATTTTTGCTTTTTCTCCTTCTGCCTCATTTTTTCCCATTTCTACATTTTCTTGCTTTTGTTATTAGGGGAACTTCTCTTTCATCACCCTCAATAGCCAGGAAATGTTTTTTTTTCCTTCTGCTTTCACAAAATGATCAGTCACATCGTGTATTCTGTAACCTTTGCTGTCTCCTGATTCTGCTCAGCTATTTTGTCACTGACGACTTTTCTTCACTTCAGTGTTTCTACATTTGTTGTTCCAGACACCTGAAGGTGCCTGTGGTTGAAGAGGGGAGCCAGTGCTAAGTCAAAGTATTACTCTGTGATTATTCTTAACACAACGTTCACTGTTTTCACTTAATTTTCAAAATACAGTACAGAAGTTTCTATTAATGGCCCAGTTCCTACTTCAAGTCTTCAAAAGATTTAAAGAAAAGAGGTAAGTGGCAGACCAAGGAAACAGGTAAAATAAGAGTGTCAGTGGAAACTAAAGATTCTGGACCACTCAGCATAAATGCATATACTATGAATAAACTACAATATTGTCAGGCAATGAGGACATTTGTCTAAAAAAAAGGTAATAAATATGTCAACTCAGAAAAGCTGAGGTCTTTTCTTTTTAAATGTTTTCACTTTGTCTATAATCACTATAATTTTAGGAAAGCATTTAATAAAAATAAAACCTTTAAGTTATTAAGTCAACTATTTCTGTGTAATATAAAAGGTTTTAAGAATATGTATTCTTGTACGCCTCAAATTATATCTTCACTCTTACTTATATCAAAATAAGCTAATAAACTCTGAAAAACATCCAAATGCTCTTTTTGTGTAGAATTTGGCTAAAAGAGTCCACTATTAAAACCACAAGGTAAGTTGATGAAACAGAGCTAAATATATACCTTAAGCCCAGGCTCTGAATCTTTCTGCATACTTGAACATTAGAGATAAGTACTTATAGAATTGGGGTCTGTCTCCTGGTTTGGAAGTATATTTGAGGTAGGGTGAAACAAAGGCAGATAAACCTAACTATAATTAACAAAAGGAAAACAAAATGTCAAAGCAGCCAACTCAACTCATTTCTCTTGTCTCATAATGCATATCATCAAGTTCTTTAATTATAGAACGACAGCTCATCTGGGATCAGAGCAAACATCTGGTATAAAAATTCAGTTTAACCTGGAGAACACAATTCCTTTCAGTCATCCACGAAGGCATAAAATAATTTTTGTTACCAAAAAAATCCAAAAAGCATTATGTTTCTGTAAATGGGATTTTACCTATAAAGATAGTAAAGACTCACCTTTACTGAGCATTGGGTATGTAATCAGTTAATTATTAAGAATTGTACATGGATTGACATTTACATGATTATTATTATTATCCCTGTATACCAGAGGGGAAATGACCTGGAATGACTCACTCAAGCTAACTTAGGTTCTACAAGAGATTAAAATGCCAGACACCAGTTAGCACTCTTCATTTCTATGCTGCAGTGTCTCCATACTATTTACAAAGATGACTATGCTCCGTTCAGGTAAAATCCCATCTTCTGTCCGATTATTCTCTTTTGCAGTCCATTTAAAATACATCTAGAAAGTATTTGATCATCATCAGAAGACCCACTACCTCCAAAGAGTAGTTCTAACTTAAATATTATAATATTTTCCCTATTACAGTTAATACTTGCAATTTTTACTATGTCTAAAAAAATGAATATATATGCATATATATAAAACATCTGAAACATGTGAAAAAGAATAAAATTTAAAAATTTCATGTTTTAAAAGAACATACCAGTTATTTGGGGTTCCACTGGATGTATCTTAAAAACAAAATTCTTTCACTTAACACTAAAGAATGAGGTATATAAATGTTTTAATCACAGACTTTTACTGTATGCAATTAACTATATTTCACAACTTGCATCTTACAAAAAGACAGTACCATTGTGCCTGTAAAAAGTACTGCAATTAAACAAAAAATTACATTACCACATGAAACCACCAAATATCACAACTGCCAGTCTACAGTTTCCTTTCTTCAAATGCTATCATGATGTTTTTATGTGATACTTTGTATCCACATTATGATTTAAAGTTCATTTATAGTTCAAAAGCCTCCTACAGGTAAATATGTATTAAACAAATGGCTAAGAGAAAGCAGGAGACCCCAGAATTTAAGAAGTACTGTGTGGTTTCTAAGCTGGATTTTTAAAGACAACATAAAACACTTTTATTAGTTGTAAACAAAAATGCAAAATCTGTAGTCATAAAAATATTTTATTGGTAAATTTACATAATAGTAAGTGGGGCTGTAAATATTTTTTTAATTTTAGGATATTGATAAATGCATAAACTGGCTAGGTCTCTGAAAATAGGGTACTATAATTTTTATAAGAATTGTTATATTTAAGAAAGAGGCCAATTAAGCTGATTAAATATTAGTTATTTCCTAGTTTTGTGCAACAGTTCCCATTTGTGTATTAATTAGATTCATACTCCTATGACCCTGGATAAGTCTGGGGCAAGGAAACAGTGATAAAACTATTATTAAGTTAAAGCTTTTCCAAAATTGCAGCTCTTAAAATTACAGCTTTCTTTTCTCTTCTGTTTTCGTCAAATGCTTATAATTACTTGAATTTTAATGTTCTATACAATACAGAAAATACCAGTGTTCAATGACAATAGCACTAAACCTGAATTATAAAGCTACGTAATCAATGTTTTATTGTTTACTAGTCTGCTAGTAAACATTACAATAAATGAATGTTTTGAAAGATAAGCAAACCCCCCCAAAACAGATAAAACCTAAAACATAATTCAGAAACAATAATTTAGTAAAATGTGTCAAAAACATTGGCAATGGTTCATACAAATTCTTTATTTAATAACAATCTTCCTATTTAACCACACCAAGTACCAGCAGGTGTATTTAAGAGGATAACCATTAAGAAAATTCTGTTGCAGCAATAGTTAAGTTGATCTTTGACTTGTATACATATAACTATTTGTTTCACAATTCTCAAATAATACATATTTAGGCAGCTTGCACTATGTTATAAAAATTCAAATTCGTTACATGCCAATAGTAGAGAATTCAAGAATTACGTGTTAGAATTCACTAAACTAAAAGTGAAAACAGACTTACCAATAACACTGCATAATGAATAAGTCAACCACATTTTCATGGCAGCTTTAACTGTGGAGACCAAAACATTAAGTCTGGAAATGTTTGGTAGGCACAGATTGCAATTAAACTCTAACGAATTCTAACAAATTTCTATTTTAATTAAAACGCAAATCATGGATTGTGCATGAATATGTTTGTCATGAAAATGTGGTACTTCTTGGCATAATCTGTGTATTCGCATGGTATGACAGAAGTGACGGAAAGTAGAGAAAATAAAACTTTAATGAGATTCTCCATTCAGTGACGAGGCTTCTCCTCTGGGTGAAGATGCCCTGGACATTCCCCTCTCTGTGTTATCGGAGCTGGAGCCACTCTGACTGTGCTGGTCTGCAGAGGCAGCACTAGATGCAGGCGGGGACTTCGTTTTCTCCTTAAAGTCTGTAATAATGACTGTCAGATCTCCAACGGTAACTTCCAAATGTTGAGCGCTACTCCGATCCACATTTTTCAATCTTGGCCTAAACACAAAAGATGGTAAAATTTTTAACTAGCTTTTCTCTCTACCAAGTCTCTGAGAATGCAATGCATATTAAATTAAGTAAAAATGACAAAATAAGTATATCCATCTTTAAAGCTCTATATTCATGTGTAACACAAAAATATAATTAAATGCTTGAAATCATTAACATTAATCAAGCCAATCATTCATGAATCTTCCTCAACATGACAAAAAACACTGGGAGTAACTGTCTCCTAATTGTGCCTTTATAACTTTATCTAATTTTGCAGACGGCTTATCAGTTTTACTACAGCAAAGATTTTAGAACAGCAGTCACAGCTGCATCACAGAGGAAGCTGACAGCAGCTAAGGCTGAGTCAGATGGAGGGCTGCCACTCCAGTGATAAGGGCATAATGACTGTCTGCTCGGCCAGGACCCACGACCATTCTGATTAGTTAAAATTCATGCAAATATCTGTTCAGCGTTGTGAATATCACTCCGGGCTTTATGAGTGAAAAAGACATAGTTCAAACACAAATGTCTTTTAATCTAGTAAACAAAAACAAAAAGCTGAAACTGTCCTCACACTTAAGCCTGTATTTGTGGCCTCCATATTTAATTCCTAATATATCTTCAACTTGAAAAAATACTTTCATGACACTGTAAAACAGATGAAATCTTTTATTTCTGTATTATATACTTCATATTCTACTTTATTTATCAGTGTTAAAAGACAATATTAAATGGTTAATTTTATTATTTCAAAAGTGCCATTAAAACACTCTTCATATTTACCTGGTTTTCTTATGACTGTTCTTTTTGCTAGTTGTTTCCTTTTCACTTTTTTCTTTTTCTACTTTATCTTTTTTCTCTTTCTTTGACTGTGTAGGGGGTACAAACTGCTGAGTAACCTGCTGTGCAACCAACTGGGAGACAGGTCGAGGTTTCCTGTGTGCATGTTAAAAACAAAGGGTTTTTTTTATTACTATAATTTAAGAACATGATTTTTTATGAGAATACCTCAAATTATGGGAATAGATATATACTGTGATTTTCACATATAAAAATTTCTCATATGCAAGGTAATTCAGATGTGCAATTTAACAGATATATATATATATGTATATACACACACACATACGTTATTGTCTTTCCTAGTAGTCAACAAAAATAGAACTATAATAACAGTTCAAAGTTATTGCCCAAGATATGGTCAAACTATTAAAATGTAACTGTCATATAAATTGACATGAAAATTATTAAAAATGTATATCAAACTGTGCTCATGGGGAAGCAAACATGTAAACAAACATGAAATTTTTAAATTAAACTTGGAAAGTTTACACTGAAATAAAATCTAAATGTATCTTCCTCTCTCAGAGAAGGAAATACCTCACCATCTGTGACAGTGGCTACTCTTTTCTTTAAAAATCGTTTGTTTATTCATTCAGTAAATTTTCTTATTGTTAAAATCTTTAAGGTTCCTTACTTATGTAGCCACAATTTCACTGTGCTTTTTTGACCTTGGAGATCTTCCCAGTCTTTTGAGACTTGTCTAGCTTACTTACATATATATATATAAAATGTATTGAGAACCTACTGCAAAACTGTACCGAGAGAGATGAAACGTCGCCTGACTACAGCCTTTGGTACCAGTTGTCACTCTGTTAGCCCAGGGTCAAGGATCTCTCCAACTTTATGGTAGAGTGTGGGCGTCTGAGGTCAAGATTGAAAGTTAATAGTCTCTTAAAATGAGATAGACTACTAAAGAGGGGGGAAAAGATGGGAGGGACAAAACAGGGGAAAATAAGATAAAAATAAATCATAACAGATGGTCTACAAACAACAGTCATCTACTGCCTGGAGAATCCTGACCCTATTTTGGTCAGTAGAGCTATTAAAAAAGTTTTTTTCCTCTGTTCTTCTAAAACAAGACAAAATAGAAACCAAAGAGAAAATACTGCACAATCTAGTTTTCAAAGCTGCAAGGAGGAATCCTTTGCAGGAGGAAACAGGAAATGCAGTATATAAAACGTGTTAATAGATGGATATTGAATTTTGTTTAGAACCTACAGAGTCTGAAGTACAGGGTAGGATATCCAGGAAAAATGTTCAGAATACAATTTAAAAAGTAGAGCTGACCCAGATACCATGGTTAATGATGCATATTAAGAGTTACATAGATGAAAATATTATTGGCTGAGCTTGTTCAGGAAATAAACTTTAAAAGAAAAAGGACTAAAGCAGTGGTTCTCAAATTTAAGATATATCAGGATTACTAGAAAGTCTTGTTTAGCTTGCTTAGCTTTGCTCCCAAGGTTCTGATTCAGTAGGTCTCAGATGGAGCCTAAAATCTCCATTTTTAATAGCTTCCCAGTTAAGCAGAAGCCTCTGGTCCAGCCACCACATTCTGCAAAGAAGCTTGAAGGAGTGTAATCTATTAACATTACTGCAGCAAAGAGTTTAAGATGGAGATCAGGGAGTAGCAGAGAAATGAAAATAAGATATGAAGGAACCTGATAATGCAAAGTTAAGGAGTCTGATTTACTCTTTAAAGATGGGAGATCACTGAAGAAATTCAGACTTGAGTTTTATGAAAATTACCGGCAGCAATCTGGAAGAGAAAGGTACTACAGAGGCAGGGAAAGCTACTTTAATAGATCAGGCAAAAATAAAACGGGCTTGAATTAAAAAGAAGCAGCCGTGGGGTTATTTAAAGACAGAATGAAGAAGCAGAATCAAGGGGACATGGTGACTAATTAAATGTGCCTTTCTCACTTCTCAACCAACATAGTCCCTCAGCAAAATGTACAGAAACTCTTGCTTGTTCTCATGTAACCAGTATTCTGTGGATGAAATTCAACAAAAAATAAACTCTTAGATCTGGATAAATGCTATGGAAGAAAAAATAGAAAGGAACACAGGCAGTTTTAAGGAAGGAGCTGCAATTTTAATTTTACTCATCTAGAGTCTAATTACTCATCTAGTCAAAGTCTCTTTCCTCATCTAGAGTACAAACTCCACAAAGAAAGAGATGGTATCAGTTTTATATACCACTGGATAACTAGTACCTAGCACAGTAACTGGAAAATACGAGATACTTAATATTTGTTGAAAAATGAATGAATGATAAAATCAGGAAATGATTTTATAATGGGGAAAAATGAGGAAAGGTTTTTTTGCATTTATTAAAAAAACTTTAATTGGAGGACAAGTGCTTTATAAAGTTGTGCTGGTTTCTGTCGTACGATGTGAGTCAGCCATAAGTATACGTATGTTACCTCCTTCTGGAACCTCCCTCCCACCCTTCACCCACAAAGATGTTTTTAAAGGGAAGGAATATTATCTCTATGCTTACTCACAGAATCAACCACTCACTACACAGAAGCAAGTAAGTAGTGAAAGGCAAGAGCAGAAGGAATTAATTTCTCTTTTAATTATTCTAGGGTATGTAAAGAGCAAGAAAGTTCAAAGGTGTGGCAGCTTGTGAAAAGATTTGGTTAGACTAGTGCCTGGTGAACAGTGAGTCACCTAAAATTGAGAGTCACTCCAAGCTATATAATGCAACTGAGGTGCAGTCATCGTTTGTCTCCCAAAGTATTATGGGTCTCTGAATCTCTTCCTGCCATAACAAATGGAAGTTTGACAACTTCCTTTACTACAGTTTGTACTGTTACTCCCTTAAACCTAAAATTGAATACAAAATGAATTTATAAAAATTTTAAACTGAATTACAATAAATTGCAAAATTAAAAAAATTCACATTCTAGAGTAGAAATCCTGATGTTTCCATCAATCAATAAATTGACATTAGTTATTTAGAGGCCATTATCACTAACTTCAGATATATAATCATTTATATTCTCTTTATTTATGCTGTTTTTAAGCAAAAGTGATTATTTTTCTAGGTTTTTCTGGATTCATTATTAACCTCCATACAATATTTCCCTTAAGATGTAACTGTCTCAATAATGGATTCTCTGATCACGAAGTTTTTAGGAATGTAACTGCTGTGTTGTGGTTAGGTACTGAATATTTTTACAGCGCTATCAATCACTCCCCTTCCCCATCAGCATCTGTCTCCAAGTTGGTACATGTGGCTTATGAGACACAGTTCTTCAATCATTCCCACTTTTACATAAGAAAGAAAGAAAACTAATTCCCAATTTCATGAACCTTACAATAAAACTGCTACCAAGTCTTTTTCATAGTTAACAAGTTCTCTCTCCAGAATCTTTCTAGAACCATTTTCCCTTTTTACATAGCCCATAAATCTGAAATGAAAGCATATCAGTCAGTAGAGCATGATTTTCTCCATAAAACTATGAGGTTGAGTTAAATAAATCAATATTTTAAAACAAGTTATGAATCTAGATTTCTTCTAAGTGTCATATTCTCAGAGGTAAGAACAAAAATAATAAATGTATATTCTCCTACAAGGTAAAAACAACACAGAAAGAAAGACCAGCTGGCCTGGTCAGGTAAAAGACTGGAATTGGGAGACAAGCTAGAAGACCATCACATCAAACTAGAAATGATGGTGCTGGTCATGCTGGGTTTGTGGATTTTATAAAATTTAAGAAAAGGTGTCCCTGGGGCAAGTGGAAATGTGAGACTAGTGGTTTGCATAAGCAGCCAGTAATTTCTGTATTTGGCACTGTCTGTCATTAACTTTTTGTTAGTTTTTCATTTCAGTACAATTCCTATCAAGCTACCAGAGGTCTTTTTCAAAGAATTAGAACAAATAATTTCTCAATTTGTATGGAAATACAAAAAACCTCGTATAGCCAAAGCAATCTTGAGAAAGAATGGAATGGGCGGAATCAACCTACCGGACTTTAGGCTATACTACAAATCCACAGTCATTAAGACAGTATGGTACTGGCACAAAGACAGAAACATAGATCAATGGAACAGAATAGAAAGCCCAGAGATAAATCCACGCATCTATGGACACCTTATCTTTGACAAAGGAGGCAAGAATATACAATGGAGAAAAGACAACCTCTTTAACAAGTGGTGCTGGGAAAACTGGACAGCCACTTGTAAAAGAATGAAACTAGA
>ML663565.1:1798302-1867675 GCA_007570785.1 Antilocapra americana
ATGACAATGTATGGCAAAAACAATTAAAAAATAAAAAAAATAAAAATAAAATAAAATAAATCCAAAAAAAAAATAATTAAAGAAAAAAAAAAGTAAGCTCTCCTATCTCTAGGGGTCTTAGGTTTAACTGTGATCCCTTTTCTCCTTAGTGAGAAAAATCTAGAGGAGAGCAGGGAATTTTAGAGGGAAACAGTTAGGCTCTAAGGGGAAGAGTATTTATAAGGTATGCCATTTTTATGTTCAGCAATTTATCATTCATGATTTTTGACAATACACCTATAACCCTGAAGGTTCTGTGATCAGGAGGACAAAAAGGTCACCCAGTTAGTAAAATAAGTGCTATCCAGACATATCTCAACTGTATTCTATTATTCATATTATGTCATGATTTGATGTAACTTGTTAAATATGGCATTCCAAAATTTTAGGATCTCCATGTGTCCCTGTGTATCCATCATAAATAGGTCCAAGAGACTGTGTAAAGTTTGACAGGTCTCTTTTGCTTTCCTGTAACCTAAAAATTGATTTCCTGTAACATAAAAAAAAAGGGAACACTTCAACAAACATTTATGGATATCCCCTATTCATCAGAACAAAGTACTTCTAGGAGCTGTCTGACTTTTCATGTGGGCAGGAGACTGGTTAATGGTGACTTGATATATATTTTTAATTATGTGTGTGCCCTCCACCCCAATCACCCTGCAACAAAAATCCTATGTGCTGAATATTATGAAATAAACATTTTAAGCTTGATTAACCTCATCACAAATTAGCTTTGTTGAGCTGGATAGGCAACAAATAAATAAGATATAAAGCAATTATTCATTCTTTTTTAGAGAAGGCAGCATTATTTATAGTTGAGAAAGATACAATCTGTTGCAAAACACTAAAATATAAATATTGTAAATTGAAGCAATATAATAAATTTAAGTGAGTTAAAAGACTAACCCAAAAATCTAAACCTGTTGAAAGTCGGTTGATACACTGCTAAGAAAAGTCCAAAAATATAACCAAGGAAGATTTTATAAACAAGCCCCACTGTTTGACAAATATATTGCACATCCACATGTGTCAGGCACTAGACTCGGTGCTGGAGATTCACCGTGAACAAGACAGACACAGTTCTCACCCTCAAAGTGTTTGCTTAATGTATGGGAGAGAAGCCACACAAAGGATAACTAATAAATGAAAGTAAATTTTGTCAGGAGCACCAAGAAGGAAAAAAGGATGTGCTATGATTTCAAAAATCAGACAGAGGATTTACTACATGATGGAAGGAAATTTAGTTCATGTTTAAACTGTCAGTACACCAAGAAAAAGAGCCATCACCATGGACTGCCACCCTCCTCTTTAAAATCATTTTATGAATAATTTACAGAAGTAAAAAACAAAGGAACAACTGATATTAAAAATTTTAGTAAGACTATAAAATGTAATAAACACAAATTTTTATTCTATTTGAAGGTATACAGACCTGATATATACTAATGTAACTAATTTCTCATCAGCTTGTTAGGCCTAATCCTAAAAACATATCTACTTTATAAATAGTGACTCCTGATCTCAAATACATCTCTAATAGACTCTGGCTTCTCTTTGCTTCCACTTCTTGCATTGCATCGTTGAAACACTTTTAATCTGAAAGCCTGACAGCTCACAATTTTTTGAAGAGGACAGCCATTTTCTTTGCTCCCAAAACATCAAACATTGTCATTTCTAGACTAGGTATACATTCTGACCCTTCAGCAGCTGTCCACTTACCAATCATATCAAACAAATTTCAGTGCCAAATATCAAAGATGAAGAAAGAATACTATCACATGTCCTACTGCAAAACAAGATGATTCAGGTTCACTATTGCAAAATATTTCATGACAGAGTCCTCTGGGCTGAATGACTACTTGTGTGAGAAACCATATCCCTTTCTGTTCTTAAAAGACTGTTCATGTAACAATTTTTGATCTGAAGACAAACCCGTCCAGGATTATTGTCATATGAAGACTTGGGAGTCAGAGAGCCCAAGCACCATGGAGCCTAACAAGCATGAAAGTAGGTAAGTTACTCTGTTGAAATTCCCGGGATTTCTCCTCCCAGGGCCCAGGGAAGTCCATTCGGTGACCTGGAACTGTTCAATATATCTTCCTTTCCCAGGCTTTCGATGGCAGATCTTGTTTTTGACAGATCAGTTTTTGAGGCCACAGAGGTTTTGATGAGTATAGCTTGGGAGCAAAACTATTATGTGAGGGCAGAGGTAGAAGAGGGAAAATGATGACTAAAAAATGTTGTTAGGGCCATGTGAATCTTTTCACTATGTTGGAGAAATACAAATGAAGGATTTGCTACTCTACTTTGAAATTGTAAAAAAAAAAAAACTAAACTAATAAGCAAAATAAATTAGTAAGCTTTATCATCCTTCTTCTGTGCGTGTGAATATTTGGTGCACAATGATCCTGCTGCTTAGTCGATCAGTCATGGCAGACTCCACGCAGCTCCGTGGACTGTAGCCCGCCAGGCTCCTCTGTCCATGGGATTTCCCAGGCAAGAATCCTGGAGTGGGTTCCATTTCCTTCTCCAGGGGAATCTTCCTGACCCAGGGACTGAACCCATATCTCCTGTGCGTCTCCTGCCCTGCAGCCAGATTATATACCACCAGCCACCTGGGAAGCCCTATTTAGCGCATAGAACACAGTTATATAACGGGTTACTGAAATTTTTAAAAAGAAATGTACACCGCACATCTGTGGAACCCCTGCGGCAGCTCTGGAGTGGTGGTCTACGCTCTTCCGCAGTGCTGTCGATCCTTTCATGGCTGTGTTCTATCTCCTCACCAGTGGGATTCTAATTCCTACATGGGAGAAGATCACATATTGCCTGTTTTTCTATCCCCAACAAATACATATACAGTAGATCTTACAAGTATTAGATGCTCAATAAATATCTCTTAACAGTAGCAATCATAAAAACCCGTTAAATACGATGCATAAATACAACTATAAATTAATTTTGTAGACACTGATTTAACTAGGTGCCAACTTCCAAGAATTCACTTTCTTGAAAAATTTGCTGATGTCATTTTGCTTCTGAGCCATTTATTTCCTTTTTCATGAAAAGGGAATTAAAGGTTTAAAGTAGGACTGCTTTGAATAAACAGTGACTACTAAATCAAAGGATAAAAGAGTTGTTTCTATGTGGCTTTCCCCACCTCCAAACAATGAAATAATCTACTCCGCTAATACAAGCACTATCTAATTTCTCAGCAAAACTCAATGCTACCTACCCTAGAGATATACTAATGTTATCTGTTACTTTTCTACAGTAGATAATCATGCAAATAAAATCCTTAAAAGGATCACAATATATAAAACTGAAAGCAAACTAACATCTTTTTATATTTTTTCTTTATTTTTTAAATTATAACACAGGAGACTTAGAAAATGAAGAACAAATTTACATATATTTCCACTATATATTACAATTAATTTTAAGTTAAGATTTTTAGTTGGAGTTTCAATATTAAACTCTCAAAAATTAATAGGATGACTAGACAGAAAAGTAGAAGAGTATAGTAGACCTGAAAAGCACCATGAATCAATTTAACATAATTAAGATTTATACAATTTTCACACAACAGTAGAATACAAATTCTGTTTAAGTTCCCATAGACGATCAACGAGGAGACACTGGAATGTATCCAGGGACATAAAACAAAGTGCAAAAATGTCATGGTCCAGTAGTGGCCACAGGACTGCAAAGAGTCAATCCTCATCCCAATTCCTAAGAAGAGCAGTACAAAGAATGTTCAAACCACCAGGCAATTTCAATCACCTCCCATGCTAGTAAGGTTATGCTCAAACTTCCAGATGTTCAAGCTGGGTTTAGAAAAGGCAGAGAAATCAGAGATCAGATTGCCAATATTTGCTGGATGACAGAGAAAGCAAGGGAATTCCAGAAAAAATCTACCTGTTTCATTGACAACACTAGAGCCTTTGACTGTGTGGATCATAACAAACTGTGGAAAACTCTAAAGAGATGGGAAAACCAGACCACCTTACCCGTCTGCTGAGAAACCTGTATACTAGTCAAGAAACAACAGTAAGAATCCTGTAGAGAACAACTGACTGGTTCAGGACTGACAAACTAGTACAACAAGGCTGTTTATTGTCACCCTGTTTATTTAACTTATACGCTGAGTGCATCATGAGAAATGCCAGGCTGGATGAGTTATAAGCTGGAATCAAGAATGCCGGGAGAAATACCAACAGCCTCAGATATGTGGATGGTATCACTCTAATGGCAGAAAGCAAAGAGAAACTAAAGAGTCTCTTGATGTGAAGGAGGAGAGTGAAAAGGCTGGCTTAATATTAATATTAAAAAACTAAGATCGTGGTATCCAGCCCTATCACTTCAAGGCAAATAAAGGGAAAAGGTAGAAGCGTGACTGATTTCCTCTTCTTTGGCCTCTATAATCACTGTGGATGGTGACTGCAGCCATGAAATTAGTAGATGATTGCTTCTTGACAGGAAAGCTATTATAAATCTAGACAGTCTGTTAAAAAAGCAAAGCCATCACTTTGATAACAAAGGTCTGTATAGTCAAGGCTATGGTCTTTCCAGTAGTCATGTACAGTTTTGAGACCTGGACCATAAAGAAAGTAGAGCGCCAAAGAACTGATGTTTTCAAATTGTGGTGCTCCTTGGACAGCAAGGAGATCAAACAAACCAGTCAATCTTAACGGGAATCAACACTGAATAATCATTGGAAGGACTGATGTTGAAGCTGAAGCTTCAATACTTTGGCCACCTGATGAGAACAGCCAACTCACTGGAAAAGACCATGATGCTGGGAAAGATCGAAGGTAGAAGGAAAAGAGGGTGACAGAGGATGAGATGGCTGGATGGCCTCACCGATGTAACCGACATGAACTTGGGCAAATTCCAGGAGGTGGTGAGGGACAGGGAAGCCTGGTGCACTGCAGTTGGACACAACTAGGTGACTGAGCAACAACAACAACGGTATTGAAATCATACAGACTCTATTCTCTTATCACTATGGAATTTTGTTAAAAATCAGCATCAAAAGATATTTGAAAATAACCCACATATTTTCAAGTGCAATGTAACATTTACCAAGAGAGATCTTTGATTCAGCCACTGAAAGCCTCAATCAAGTTAGGAGATTGAAAAAACAGAGGGTTACTGCAGAGAAGAAAGCATTTAAATGAGCAATCAATATCAAAATGAGAAATTTAATGTCCAAGATAACTTAAAATCTCATATATTTGAAAATTAAATGTCCACTTTTAAATGATGGGTATATCTAGGAAGATACAACAAGGAAATTCAGAAAATATTTACACCAGAATAAAAATAGAAAAAGAACTTACCAGAATCTGTTGCATTTACTGGAGATGCTCAATGCAACTAAATACAATATGGAATTTTGAATAAGGTATGAAAATAATAGACACTAGCATAAGATTTTTTGTAATCTGAACAAAATCTGTAATTTAACAATACTGTGCCACATTTAATTTCCCGTTTTTTTTTTAATGATACAGTATTTCTTTACATTCTCAGAATTGGATTAGCAGTTTCAAGCCTCATTCAAATTTTTTTCAAAAATCACTAACATAATAAACTTTCTAAACTTTCAGCAGTAATACTAGATGCCAAAATACATGGAACTATATCAAAGTTCTGAGTAAATATAAATCAGAAATCTATCATTCTGTTCATATTAAGTCAAATAAGTGGAATCAAAATGTCATACATTTTTTAGCTAGGCAAAAATTTCTAAATTTTCTAAAATACATATATTCTATGTACTCTTTATATTATATATACTATTATATTTATATATGTATACTAAAGCTTTTCTACTATGCTTGATGAAGGATTGGGAAAGAACAAGAAAAAAGAGATGGAGAAATTGGAAAACAAACTAAATGAAAAGGGAGCACTGAATATGAAATAGAAAAAGTGAAACATACTAGATAAAAGTAAAAGACCATCATCTAGTCCAATTGTTTTTAAACAAAGGTGCTCATTAGAAACACATCTGGAGCTCTGGAGAAAAAAAGCAATACTTGGGCATTTGTATTTCTCAAAAAATTTCAAGATAATTCTGATATGCACCTAAATTTTAAATAGGTTTTTCTATTAAATGATAGTTTTAGTGATACAGAATTCTAACTTTTGCTGGCCAATCATGATACATTAGTATTAAGTAAATAACAGTTACATAATCACAACAGTAAAAGATGTTTATTAATTTTCACACTCAATAGCCAGACAGAAAAATAAAAGATAATTACAACTTCAAACCATAATGGAAACATGATTAACCTAACAATATAAAGTAATTACATACAATTTGGGGGGTTAAGTAGAATGATGTGCTAAGTGGAAGCACATACATGCACATGTTTTCATCCGCCCAGCCAGTCTGTCTTTTGGTTGGTGTATTTAATCCATTTACATTTAAGGTAATTATCTTAATTGTTTTGGGTTTATTTTGTGTAAGGTCTTTTCCTTCTCTTGTGTTTCCTGCTAGAAAAGTTCCCTTAGCATTTGCTGTACAGCTGGTTTGGTGCTGCTGAATTCTCTTTAACTTCTGCTTGTTAGGAAAGCTTTTGATTTCTCCTCCATCAAATCTCAATGAGAATCCTGCTAAGTAGAGTATTCTTAGTTATAAGTTCTTCCCTTTCATCACTTCAAATAATCTTGCCATTGTCTTCTGGTTTGTACCTTTGTATGTTATTTGTCGTTTTTCCCTTGTTGCTTTTCATATTTTAACTGTCTTTAGTTTTCATCAGTTTGATTATGATGTATCTCAGTGTGTTCCTCCTTGGGTTTATCCTGCCTGGAACTCCGTGTGGAATTCCTGGACTTGGTTGATTATTTCCTTTCCCATGTTAGGGAACTTTTCAGCTATTATCTCTTCAAATATTTTCTTGGATCCTTTCTCTCTCTCTTCCCCTTCTGGGATCCTTAAAATGCAAAATGTTGGTGCATTTAATGTTGTCCCAGATGTCTCTTAGGCTATCTTCATTTTTCTTTCCTTTTTCTATATTCTGTCCTCCAGGTCACTTATGCATTCTTCTGCCTCAGTTATTCTGTTATTAATTCCTTCTACTGTATTGTTCATCTCCGTTTGTTTGTTCTTTAGTTCTAGGTCTTTGGTAAGCATTTCTTGCATCTTCTCCATTCTTTTTCCAAGATTCTGGATCATCTACACTATCATTATTCTGAATTCTTTTTCTGGAAAGTTACCTATCTCCACTTCACTTAGTTGATTTTCTGGGGTTTTATCTTGTCCTTTCATCTGAGACATAACCCACTACTTTTTCATTCTGATTAACTTTCTGTGACATGGTTTTTGTTCTAGCCACTGTGGGATTGTGGTTCTTCTTGCTTCGTCTGTCTGCCCTCTGGTGGATGAGGCGAAGAGGCTTGTGTAAGTTTCCTGCTGGAGGGACTAGTGGTGGGAAAAACTCGGTCTTGCTCTGACAGGCAAGGCCATGCTCAGTAAAACTTTAATCCAATTATCTGCTGATAGGTGGGGTTGTGCCCCCTTCTTGTTAGTTGTCTGGCCTGAGGCATCTCAGCCCCGGGGTCTATGCACTCTGTGGTACGGTTAACCTCAATCTCTAAGAGGGCTTATGCCAAGGAGCACCTTCCAGGATTGCTGCTGCCAGTGCCCCCATCCCAATGGTGAGCCACCAGTGACTCACGCCTCCACAGGAGACCCTCCAACACTAGCAGGTAGGTCTGGCTCAGTCTCCTGTAGAGTCACTGCTCCTTTCCCCTGGACACTCGATGCACACAGGATTTTGTTTGTGCTCTCTAAGAGTGGAATCTCTGTTCCCCTAGTCCAGTGCAAGTCCTGTAATAAAATCCTATTGGCTTTCAAAGTCAGATTCCCTAGGGATTCCCAGTCCCTTTGCCATATCCCCAGGCTGGGAAGTGTGATGTGGGGCTCAGAACCTTCCCAAATGCAAGAGAACTTTTTTGGTATTATTGTGCTCCACTTTGTGGGTCACCCTCCTGGTGAGTATGAAATTTGATTTTATTTTGATAGTGCTCCTTCTACTGTCTCATTGTAGCTTTTTGGACATGGGGTATCTTCTTTAGGGGGGGTTCCAGCATCCTCCTGTCGATGGTTGTTTAATATCCAGTTACGATTTTGGTGCTCCCCCGGAAGGAGATGAACACATGTCCTTCTATGCCACCATCTTGAATCAATCTCGAAAGCAAACTAACTTCTACTGAAGTTAGTGGAGACTCCATAGCCCCCACGTGTTCAGTGCTCATCCTTGCATCTCCTAGTTGACCCTGAGGCATGGCTGTGAGGAAAACAATTCTGTCTGCTGATCCAAGGTATTCACACCAAACCAATTCCATTGACGCCTCAGGTTCAAAGCACTTTGTCTTGTCACTTGTCTTAATTTGCTTATAGAATGGAATGTACAGTATCCTTCATCATTTTAAGAATCTATGCTGAGTATTTTGAAGAATTTTTATTCCAAGGTTTATATATATTTAATTTTCAACATCAAACATTTCCTCAGAAGCCCAGGACACAATTTTCCCTAAATTCCTAAGACGCAGTGTCAGGAGAAACTTGATTCCTCGGGAGCTACTGAGACACTCTCTGGTAAGTATAGACAAGATAGATGACTACATCAACTTTATAAAAACTATACTAGTGTTCAGCAATTAAGTCTTTGGAAAATCACCAAATAATTAAAGAACATCACAGTCCAGTTCATTTAAAAGACTAAAGACATGCTCCAGAGCCATAGACAAGTCATCCTCAACTTTTCCATTCCCTTAGTCAAATTAAAATCAAGTCCTTTCACTTATCTTTCAATATTATTGGAACAGTTCTCCTCATCATTCCCATAAGCACCACTCTGGCCTAAGCCAACAGCCACCTTCTATACTACCTGACTTGACTCCCTGCCTCCTCCCCTCCAATCCAAAGTCACTCTTCCTTACATTCTTCAGTTAACAAATATTAACTAAGCCCTCACATGTTCAAATTACCATTCTAAGTACTGAGGATAGAGTGCTGAACAAAACTTATTGTGTTCTCTTTACTTATCATGGAGTGACCTTGATTCTCATTTCAGAAGGACAATAGAAGCTATCTGATAGTCGAATTTTTCCTCTCCATATTCCTATTTAAGGTCATGCCTCTATCTGAGAACAAGATCCCTTCTCCCAGGACACAACTCCTGCTCCAACCATATTTCCTTCTCTACTAACTTATTCCTGTCAGCACAAATACATTATGATCGTTCTTACTTGAAAAAGAAAAAAAGAAAGCCCATCCCTACTTCCACATCTCCTTCTAGTCACTTGCCCCATTTCTTTGTTCTCTTTTCCACAGTAAGCATTAAATGATTTGTCTGTACTTACTTTCCTCCCTTCTCTCATGAGCGCACATCAATCAGGCTTTTGTCCCTACCACTCTACCAAAAGCATTTATTTCAAGTAAAGAATTTCAATGAGCACTTTACCATGACCATTAGTCAACTATAGCTCGAATTTCACTGTTTCTTCAAGCCATATTTTAGAATTTACCACACTTTACCTCCTGACAGAACTATAATTATCTTCAGAAGCCTCTAGAATACCACACTTTTTTTTTTTTTGCCTTATTTTCTACTCTTCTTTCCAAATTCTAAACTTTGGAGGGGCCAGGAATCAGCCTTGAGATTATCTCTTCTATCTACATTAACCTTCTAGGATGGGCTATTCAAAGTATGACCCATCGACCCAACTGAGGGTATCAGCATCTGGGTGCCTTACAAGAAATACAAATTCTCAGAATTTGCCCCAGGAATATGTGTATTTGCTTGCAAACAAAAGCTTGAAAAATGACTATCCTAGGTGACCTCATTCAATACTTTGCTTTAATACTATCTGTACCATGGTTCTCAGCCCTGGCTCCACATCACAATTAACCTGTGATGCTTTTTAAAAATAACTGCACCTAGGAAAAAAGAAGTTAAATTTTGCTAAATTTTCTAAATTGAATAAGATCTGTCAAAATGAACATTTGAGAAAAAAAATCAGATATTTAAACTGAAATCAATACACTGAGTATCAATTTTATACTGAAAATAGTGTCTGAAAAACTTCTGGGCATAAAAGTTTTCCTCAAGGACACACATACACCCATGCACACACAAAATTCCTCATGCTGAAATATATGAAAAAATGTGATCCATACAAGTCAGCTATTTCATTCTAAGATATTTATCTAAAGAAGGAAATACATGTCCACACGACTTATACACAAACATTCACAATAGCTTTATTTACGGTGGCCCCAAATGAAAACAGCCCAAATGTTCATTAACAACTGAATAAAAAAGAAATTCATACCATGGAATACTACTCAGTAACAAAAAGGAATTATACTTAAAGGAGTTACACTCAAGACAGTTATACTTAAAACAGACACACAGAGAGTATATACTGTTAAGACTTCATTTATAGAATCCCAGAAAATGCAAGCTAATCTACACAGAAAGCAGATCAGCAGTTGCCTAGTGACTGAAGATGGGAGGAAGGCATAGTAGGGAAGAACTGAAATAGGATATAAATAAACTTCTGCTAGTGATGGATATGTTTCACTATCATAATTGTGGTGATGGTTTCACAGGTGTATTCATCTGCCATAACTTATCAAACTGCACATTTTGTGTGTAGTATATTGGGTGTCAAATATACCTCAATAAAAGTTGTTTAAAAAATATTGAATCTAACCACTAGCGAAATTAAAAACAGGAATACTTGAGTCCCACTCCCACATTAAATGAGAATATATAGGTGTGGGACCAGGTTTAGAAATGTTCTGAAAATTCCCAAAGTGATTATAAAGGGCATTCAAGGTTGAAAACTACTGACCTATACAATGATACTCCAAAATTTTTATCACCAGCCCCAATGTCCCCTCTAAACTCCAGTCTTATAAACCAACTACCTACTTAAATCTTGATTTGGATGTTTAGCAGCAACTCAAAATAACTTATAATTTTGATTGCTCCCTCCCACCATTCTTCCATTCTCTGACAGTCTTCCTATCTTAGTAAACAGCACTCCATTTTTTCAGTTTCTCTATCAAGATACTTAGACACAATATTCATGCCCCATTTTCTCTCACACCCACATCTAATTCACAAGCAATTTCTTTCCACTCTACCTTCAAACTATATCTAGAATTGGATGATTTCACACTGTTCCCACTGATACTACATTGCAACAGTTACGAAGATAACTAACGTCCCTGGAAGGAAGGCTATACTCCCTCAAAGCAGCCAGCTGATCCTTCTAAGTGTAAATTAAAGTATTCCACTCCTATGCCTGAAACAATTCAATGGATTTCTCTTCCCTACCGAAACTCTTTCCCCAGGCAAAAAGAATACATGGCAACTGAGAAGAAAATCCAAAATTCTTGCTCTAGACTGCAGCCTTACATAGTTTAGTTCCTCTTCCACTTCATCTCCTATACTCTCCCCTTTGAAACCTCTGTTACTGGAGTCTCAGTTGGTTCAGTTCAGTCACTTAGTCACGTCCGACTCTTTGCAACCCCATGGATTCCAGGCTTCTCTGACCATCACAAACTCCAAGAGCTTGCTCAAACTCAAGTTCATCGAGTCAGTGATGTCATTCAACCATCTTGCCCTGTCATCCCCTTCTGCTCCTGCCTTCAATCTTTCCCAGAATCAGGGTCTTTTCTAATGAGTCAGTTCTTCACATCAGGTGGCCAAAGTATTGAAGCTTCAGCTTCAGTCATCAGTCCTTTCAGTGAATATTCAGGACTGATTTCTTTCAGGATCGATTGGTTGGATCTCCTTGCAGTCCAAGGACTCTCAGGAGTCTTCTACAACACCACACTTCAAAAGCATCAATTATTCAGCACTCAGCTTTCTTTATGGTCCAATACTCACATCCATACATGACTACTCGAAAAACCATACTTTGACTATATGGATCTTTGTTGGCAAAGTAATGTCTCTGCTTTTTAATATGCTGTCTTAGTTGGCTAGGGCTGCCATAACAAATACTGGAGACTGGGTGGCTGAAAGAAGAGAAGTTTATTTTCTCAAAGTTTTGGAGACTGAAAGTCCAACATCAAGTCTATCAGGATTCGGCTTCTGGTGAGTGCTCCCCCTCCTGGCTTGCAGAGGCCTCCTTGCTATTTCTCACATGGCAAACAAGGAGAGAGATTTCTTTTTCTTCTTCTTAAAAGGTCACCAATCCCATCCCATTAGGATCTCATCCTTATGACCTTGGGCTTCCCTGCTAGTTCCGCTGGTAAAGAATCTGCCTGCAACGTGGGAGACCTGAGTTTGATCCCTGGATTGGGAAGATCCCCTGGAGAAGGAAGCAGCTACCCATTCCAGTATTCTGGCCTGGAGAATTCCATGGACTGTATAGCCCATGGGATGGCAAAGAGTCAGACATGACTGAGTGACTTTCATTTCACTTCAAAATTATTTAACTTGCATGACATTCTAGAAGCCCTATCTCCAAACAGTCATGCTGGGGATTAAGGTTTTGATATATAAATGGGTGTATACATTTTGCACAATGCAGTCCACAGTATCCAACCTCACTGGCCTATGCCTGCCTGGAGGTTTCCCTTATGACTTCCTCTGTCTACTCACTCCCTCATTTGTTCCATGTCTCTGCTCACATGCCAACCATCAGGGAAGTCTCTCCTAACTTGACATAAAATAACACTCTCTTCTCTGACCCTACTCCCCCTTCTGTGCCCATTCCTATTTCCCTCATTATGCTTTATTTCCTTCAAAACATCATGTATTATTAGTTTATTGCCTGTCTTCCCCTACCAGAAAATAATTTAAGCTGCCTTCCACCCCTATAAGTGTAAACAGGGACTTTTTCCTGTTTTATTTTATTCACTGCTGTTTGCCCTCTTCCTATGGCATAAAAAACAAAACAACACAAAAAGCCACCCTATTAAAAAATAGATGGGTGAATTGAAAACCTCCTCCTTGAAAATTTTCAGGGACCTTAGGCAGTCCTATAGCAGTTTTTGAACTCTGGTTGCACAGTAGCCAACACAGGAAGTCTTTTACAAATTACAATACTTAGGCCCCACTCAGACCGACTGAATAAAATTCTCCAGGAGTGAAACTTGGTATTTTTCATAGCTCCTCCATTGCTCTTCTTATATAGCCACTACAGAGTAAGATCAAAGTGCTAGCTAAACTCAAATTTCTCCAAGTCAGATTCTAGGATTTGTCAAATGAAGCAAATTAGTGCCTTTCACCTTGTCCTCTAACGCATCCAGATCCCATCTCTTCCAAATAGCCTTCTTACTGTAGCCTGCATGCATCTCTCCCCTCTCCAAAACCCCACAGCACATGAGGACTATCAGGTAATCATAGTAAACACATATATACCACGAAGTAAAGCTTAGTCCCATTTTTAAACTACTTGTATGTATTGTAATCCCCCACATGTGCTATGCACATACTAGACACAATAAACATGTTAAATAAAGAAAGCTTGTTAATAAAATTATTGCCTTTTTCAATTTGTACTAAACCTGAGAACGGGTGCATGCTCGAATCTTTCCTTTAAGAACCATTTAGGAGTTCCCTGGCAGTTCAGTGGTAAAGAATCTGCCTGCCAACACAGGAGACATAGGTTTGATCACCCATCCAGAAGATCCCACATGCTGCAGAGCAGCTAAGCCTGTGTGTCACAACTACTGAGCCTGTGCTCCAGAGTCCGGGAGCCAAAACTACTGAAGCCTGCATGCCCTAGAGCCCAGGTTCCACAACAAGAGGAGCCACCACAATGAGAAGCCCTCACACCATAGCTAGAGAGTAGCCCCTGCTCACCACAACTAGAGAAAAGGCCAAGCAGCCGCAAAGACCCAGCATAGCCAAAACTAAGTAATTTCTCAAAAATATCAATCCCTCTCATCTGATCTATAGATGCAACACAATCCCTCTCCCTCCAAAAAACAGAACCACTGAAATCAGTGGTCTCAAACCCTGATGACAAATTGCAAACACCTGAGGAGCTTTTAATACACTATATCCTTGTCTGGGCCCCACCTTTAGGAGTTGTAATTTATTTAGCCTGGGATAGAGCCTGGTACTCTTTTTTAGTTTGGTTTTCTAGTTCCTAAAGTGATTCCAATGTGCAGGAGAGCTAGGAACCAATGACTGAAACACATCAAAAGTCATTACCTTTTGTAAACATAGAAACTGATAACATTTAAAGATGATGAGAAAAACTAAGCCTATGAACAACTTAGTCCACATGCAAGTCGAAACTACTGAGCTCACATGCAGCTACTACTGAAGCCCACACACCTACAGCCTGTGTTCAGCAACAAGAAAAGCCACCACAATGAGAAGAACATGCACCATAATGAAAAGGCAACCCCACTCACTGCAACTACAGAAAGCCCGAGTACAGTAATGAAGACTCACCACAGTCAAAAAATTAAATAAATAAGTAAATCTTAAAAAAAATATGCTGAGTTACAGTCTGCAGAAAATAGCATTAATATTTTCAAAATCTTTCTTTTATAATATTGATGAACTCCTACTGTACTTATTGATAAAGATGTCTATTTTAAGCTAAAACAAATCTTATCCAGAGATTAAACTTTCTGTTTTATGGCTCAACTTCTCTTCTAGTAATTCATATTTGTAGAGAACTTACTAGTACAAGCTATTTTTCTTAAGTTTTTCTTCTTTCCTTCATTCATCTACTCATTCATGAACATGTTTATTGTGGCAGCCTTCTTCTCAGTTCAGTCGCTCAGTCATGTCGGATTCTGCAACCCCATGAATCGCAGCACGCCAGGCCTCCCTGTCCATCACCAACTTCCAGAGTCTACCCAAACCCATTTCCATCAAGTCAGTGATGCCATCCAACCATCTCATCCTCTGTCATCCCCTTCTCCTCCTGCCCTCAATCTTTCCCAGCATCAGGGTCTTTTCCAATGAGTCAACTCTTCACATCAGGTGGCCAAAGTACTGGAGTTTCAGCTTCAACATCAGTCCTTTCAATAAATACCCAGGACTGATCTCCTTCAGGATGGACTGGTTGGATCTCCTTGCAGTCCAAGGGACTCTCATGAGTCTTCTCCAACACCACAGTTCAAAAGAATCAGTTCTTCGGCGCTCAGCTTTCATCACAGTCCAACTCTCACATCCATATACAACTACTGGAAAAACCATAGCCTTGGCTAGACAGACCTTTGTTGGCAAAGTTATGTCTCTGCTTTTAAATATGCTATCTAGGTTAGTCATAACTTTCCTTCCAAGGAGTAAGCATCTTTTAATTTCATGGCTGCAATCACCATCTGCAGTGATTTTGGAGCCCCCCAAAAATAAAGTCTGACACAGTTTCCACTGTTTCCCCATCTGTTTCCCATGAAGTGATGGGACCGGATGCCATGATCTTAGTTTTCTGAAGGTTGAGATTAAAGCCAACTTTTTCACTCTCCTCTTTCACTTTCATCAAAAGGCTTTTTAGTTCCTCTTCACTTTCTGCCTTAAGGATGGTGTCATCTGCATATCTGAGGTTATTGATATTTCTCCCGGCAATCTTGATTCCAGCTTGTGCTTTCTCCAGCCCTGCATTTCTCATGATGTACTCTGCATATAAATTAAATAAGAAGGGTGACAATATACAGCCTTGATGTACTCCTTTTCCTATTTGGAAGCAGTCTGTTGTTCCATGTCCAGTTCTAACTGTTGCTTCCTGACCTGCATACAGGTTTCTCAAGAGACGGGTCAGGTGGTCTGGTATTCCCATCTCTTACAGAATTTTCCACCGTTTATTGTGATCCACACAGTGGAAGGCTTTGGCATAGTCAATGAAGCAGAAATAGATGTTTTTCTGGAATTCTCTTGCTTTTCCAATGATCCAGCGAATGTTGGCAATTTGATCTCTGGTTCCTCTGCCTTTTCTAAAACCAGCATAAACACAATAATCCCACTCACTGGTATTCAAGCCCCATCTCATGTCCCTGGGAGTAACTGGATCTTCTAAAGTGCTTAAAACAAACAGACTACAGCAAAATTGATTGATGCCACTTCCAAAATTGGGATACCAAAGGACTCTACTTCCCATCTTGTTCACATCTTCCTGCCTTGTTGTGAGTGCCTCTATCTAAAGTGGTTCACATGACAAAGAAGCCTGTTCAGCACCCACTGAGGAAAGGAGGGCTGCCAACAGCCACCTCAGTAAGCCTGGAAGCGATTCCTCCCTCACCAATGCCTTGAGATGACTGCAGCCCATGAGAGACTCTAAGTCAGAAGCCCCAACTAAGCTGTCCCCAGATTCCTAACCCATAGAAACCGTGAGGCAATTAATGTTTGTGGTTTTAAGCAGCTAAATGTTGAGATATATTGAAACCAATTATATTCCAGGTATTGTAACATCATCCTTCATTACAGAAAATGTTACCCAGATTGCATGACAACGGCCTCTTTGATACACCTAGCTCTGATCCACTGAATCTTTATATATTACCAGAGGTTATGGTACAGACTTAGTTCACCACTGGACTATAACAAATTGTCTATCAGATACAGCATCTTCAGCATGGGACAAGCTGTCCTGTGCTTGAAGTTACTCAAGTAAATACTTGATTTGTTCTTCACTTAATGTTCAAACAAGTTCCAATTGGCATTTCTTTTCACTGCTCTGTAGTGTTCACCTTTATTCTGAGCTATTAATTCTTCTTGTTATGAAGTTTACTTTGTGTTGTCTATCCTACTCCTTGCTCTATTGCTTCTTCTCTGCTTCCTGGCCTGGTGTGGATTAAGACAGTGGTTTTCATAGTCATCACAAGTCATTAATAACTTCTCCTTTCATTTTTATCTCTCCTTTATTTTTTACCAGCCAGACCTGTTACTTATGTAATAATCAGATCTGTGGCTATTTTAACAAAGGCTCCTGGAACAGCTCAGTGCAATACTTTCAAAGTTTAACTTGTGTACCACCAGTGTCCCTGTCATCTATTAAGTATCCACAGGCAGCCTGGTATAATTTTAAATTTAAAAGGTAAGATCAATTACAAATTTCCACAAAAACCTTATTATTTTCTAATGTGTAATTCAAACTCATAAAAGTAGAGATGAAAGTAATTCCAGAAATGCCAGAATTCAGGGCTTCAAGAGAATACAGAACATCAATAATTATGACAGATAAATGAATCTACATGTATTCATGTGTATGCACAAGTACCTGGAAAAGAAAAGTGTGAACGGAAAAATATCTGATAAATATCTGAAAATTGTTTTTTTTAATAAACTAGAATCCTGTCATCTAACATGATCACAATATAATCTTTTTTCAAGTAGTGGCATGAGCATCAAAGCTTCTGAATTATTTTTAAAAATGTACTTTTCTGGCAAACCAAGTAAGCTTTTACAAAATGAAGGCAAAATATGCTCCTTGGTGTGAAATCAATGAACTCTGTCATCAAAAACAGCTAAGTCTAAAACTATAAAGGTAGCATTTGTGGTTATACTCAATATCAAAAATATTATAAACCAGAAGCTTTTTTAAAAAGTTCAGTCAATGACATGTTTAAAGGGAAAGTAGAAGACATAAAATTCTTGTAATATGATATAGTTGGACATCATATAATGTTAATAGCATACAATACTATGTATTGTACATGTGCAAGCTAGTAGATATTTTTGTTTTACAGCTGGAAAAAAATAAATGTGAAAAAAACCAAGCAGTTCTTATGTCATTATAAGCAACCTATTTGAAAGAGAAGTGATCAATGATTTTGTCTGATTCATCACTGACATCCTAAGCTACAGAAAAGTTATTTTCAGTAGAGTGACACTATATTAACAACTATGAACACAGTATCAGCTGCAAAAGGTGGGTCAGGGTCAGTATTGAAAGAAAACCAGATATTTGTATAGATGCATGTGTGTATGCTAAGTCACTTCAGTTGTGTCCAACTTTTTGCAACCCTTTGGACGGTAGGCCACCAGGCTCCTCTGTCCATAGGATTCTCCAGGCAAGGATACTGGAGTGGGTTACCATGCTTCCCAACCCAGGGATCGAGCCCACACCTCTTATGTCTTCTGCACTGGCAGGCAGGTTCTTTACCTCTAGCGCCACCTGGGAAGCCCTTTTGTATAGATACCAACTTACAAAAGAGGCTGCAGTTGATTGCCTAACCTTCACATTGCTTTACTGTTCAGTATATAGCTAGCAGTCAAAAACATACCTCCCAGTTTTGATTCAATGTGATCAGAGTGGTCATAATGTTTTTTCCATACAAAAACAACATTGAATATGTTAAATTTTGCACCTTAATATAAGCTGTTGCAGTAAAATGTGTTTACATTTCTTGAAAACACTGATAACATGTGAAATGATCATGTCTATGACTTCTAGAGACTTGTTCAATAATATAAATATCTGAGCAATATGTTTAAAATTTTGAGTAGCATGAAATATGGTGATTTAGGGTACAAAATAATAAATTTAATTTTTAGTTTAAGAAAAAGTCAGATATTGTAGGGTTGATCACCTAGAGATTGATTTTCCTACTAAAAAATAACCGGGAAGCTAATTAATATTACATTCACCACTGTCTCAATTTGAAAAAATGCAAACTTTTAGCATTTTAGCAAGACAAAGTTGATAAGAGTCTGAGGGTTCAAGAAACAGTTTGAAAAACTATCTGTAACTTTGGAGATATGTTCAGTTTGAACATTCAGAATTATATGAGCAAGCCACTGCTTGCTATCATTTCAGCAAACTGCATTTGAGTACATAAGAAGTCTGAAAGCTGATATGCGAAGGTAGAACTAAAATATGATTTAGGAACACATACTTTTATAAGACTAAGTTTTTTAAACTTTGTCATCTTAAAAAAAAAAAAAAAATCACTCCTACACTACAAAATCCCAATTTGGAAAAAACTAAAAGACATTGGCTTACTCATTTCCCCTCTGTTTCGCAGTTCTGGAGCTAGACCGGACAACTGTTGCTGGCCTCCAAGACAGTGTCACATCTCTTGGCATTCACACCCTTACACAGGCTCCTCCTAACATGAACAGTGCTGATTTCTACCAACAGAAGGATACTGCAGAAATGGCTACAAGTAGGACTTTCGAGGCTATGTCATAAATAAAACTTGCCTTCTATCTTGCGCACCCTTGATCACTTACACTGGAGAAGCCAGCTGCTATGTCATCAGAACATTTACTCAGGGCCTATGGGGAAGTACATATGGCAAGACACTGAGACCTCCCACCAGCAAGAGCCAGTGTGAGTGCACCATCTTCGAAGCAGATGCTGCAGCTGGGTCCAGCCTTCAAACAACTGTAGCATCAGTTAACATCTTAACTGCAACCTCATGATAAACCCAAGGCCAGAATTATCAAGCTAAGCTGTTCCCAAACTACTGACTCACAAAAGCTATAAGAAAACAAATGTTTTGGAATAGTCTGTTACACAGAAATATATAAATCTGTTTGCCAAAAATCCAGGTGAAAAAGACAGTGGTTTCTGGTGTGGGAAAGAGGAACACAGAAGGGAGTAGGGGTGAGGGTCGGGGAGACAATGGATCAAGTAAAAAGAATAAATCAATGCAAAGTGTTAAAAAATGTTTTAGGTTGTTATCTCTAGGTTTCAAAAATCTTTTAACCTTCTTTTTTGTCCTTATCTATATTTTCCACACTTTTAAAAATCTATTTTACTTTAAAAATAAAAACAGAAAAAAAATGAAAACAGAAATTTATAATTCAAAAAACTTTTTAATTTTTAATTCTAAAGACTTTCTAAATTTCATGTGTATAATTTTATTAGGTAATAATCTATTTAAAAATAACTGAAGGTCAACGGTTGAGATCACTACTTACTTCAAAGCTTCACCTATATGCAAGACACTGTGCTAAATGGAAGAAGAGACCAAATGATGAAGATAATGTGGTTTGTAATGTCATGGAGGCTCAACTGAGTAGAAGAAACTGTCAGGAGGAATTCGATAATGGCCTAGAACTTGGAATAGTCTTAATAAATACTTGTTGGAAAAAATATGAGGAGTAGGATACACTGAAAGTGCATACCTGCAGCTAGGAGAGTCAGAGTTGAAAAGAAACTTGTCAGGGAAGCCCTGCTAAGGAGATGGCACTTAAACTCAGCCTGATGTACAGAGATGAAGGTGGAAAGGCAAGTTGAAGCCTAGCTATGGACAGTTCTGATTGATATATATTCAGTGATCTGGAGTCTGGATTTAATTCTGAAAGAATAAGGAGCTATCAAGTTCAATCCATATCATATGTTTGAAACTTCATATAATGTTATGTAAATAAAAGTCACCATAGCTGGTGACTGCAGCCATGAAATTAGAAGACATTTGCTTCTTGGAAGGAAAGCTATGACCAACCTAGACAGCATATTAAAAAGCAAAGAAATCACCTTGCTGACAAAGGTCCATACAGTCAAAGCTATGGTTTTTCCAGTAGTCATGGACAGATGTGAGAGTAGGACCATAAAGAAGGCTTTCGAAGCAAAGAATAAATGCTTTCAAATTGTGGTGCTGAAGAAGACACTTAACAGTCCTTTGAACAGCAAGGAGAGCAAATCAGTCAACGCTGAAGGAAACCAACCCTGAATATCCAATGGAAGGAGTGATGCTGAAGCTGAAACTCTAATACTTAGGCCACCTGATGCAAAGAGCCGACTCACTTGAAAAGACAATGATGCTGAAAAAGACTGAAGGTAAAAGAAGAGGGCAGCAGATGATGAAAAGGTTAGACGGCACCACTGACTCAATGAACATGAACTTGAGCAAACCCC
This sequence comes from Antilocapra americana, assembly GCA_007570785.1. Classification (NCBI taxonomy): domain Eukaryota; kingdom Metazoa; phylum Chordata; class Mammalia; order Artiodactyla; family Antilocapridae; genus Antilocapra; species Antilocapra americana. The sequence continues at coordinate 1,819,153 of ML663565.1, forward strand.
AGGACACAGTGGAGGACAGGGAAGCCTGGCATGCTGCAGTCCATGGGTCACAAAGAGTGGGAAACAACTTAGCTACTGAATAACAACAACAACATATAAATAAAAGTTGAAACTGTTTTTGAATCCTCATTGCTGACCATGCAAGAGGCTCAAGGTTAGACTGAAAGCAAAGAAAATCATTAAGAAACACTTCTACAGAAGTGTTTAAAATAGAGCTTCAGGGATTAGATGGGCTACATGCGAGAGCATATGTAGGGAAAATAATAAAAAATCTATATTGATTTGGAGGTGCTGAGTCTGAGGGGAGGAATGCACAATGATGTCACAATTTACAACTGAAGCCTAAGAGTATGATAACACCACAAAGCAGAAACATGCTTAAACTTTATTATTTGGCCTTGTATATGTATATACGTGCTTCCCCTGTGGCTCAGATGATAAAGAGTCCACCTGCAACACAGGAGACCAGAGTTCAATCCCTGGGTTGGGAAGATCCCTTAAAGGAGGGCAAGGCAATCCACTCTAATATTCTTGTCTGGAGAATCCCATGTACCCAGGAGCCTGGCAGGTAATGGTCCATGGAGTCACTAAGAGTCAGACACAACTGAAGCGACTAACACACACACACACATGTATATATGTATTATACTTGTATATACACTTAATTTTGAAATAATCACAAGTTTGATCAAAATTATATTTTTTAATATAAATACCATAAAATCAACCTTTGTTGTATTCTTCAGATTGTTTGTTCTATTTAATTCAAGATCTCTACAATCAGAGAGATTTCTAATATAAAGACTATTCTTTCAAAAGATAAGTGTCCTGTAATCAGAAAGATTTTTAAAACACTGAACCTAGTAATACTAATCATTAAGTCTGTTTGCTTTTGATTATATTACATATCAATTCTTCACAGAGACATAACAGATCAACAAATGATTATTATTTTGTCTGCTAACGAAAGATTTAACTCAGCCTTCATAAAGTTCTCCAAAAATTTGGATTAATGGCTATATATCTTGTTTATCTTTTTCTTTTTTTGGTGGGATTCAACATTCTCCTGTTAATGGCTGTTCAGCAGGAAGCTGCATTTATGGAGTTGTCACAGGAGAAGATGAGTGCACATCCTTTTATTCCACCACTCAATATCACAGTAATCCAAGTCTATGCCCTAACCACCAACACCGAAGGAGCTGAAGCTGAATGGGTCTATGATGACCTATAAGACATTCTGGAACTACTACCCAAAAAATATGTCCTATTCACATAGGAGACTGGAATGCAAAAGTAGGAAGTCAAGAGATACCTGGAATAACAGACAAGTTTGGCCTTGGGAGTACAAAATGAAGCAGGGCAAAGGCTAACAGAGTTTTGTCAATAGAACGCATTGGTCATAGCAAACCCCTTTTTCAACAACACAAGAGATCACTCTACACATGGACATCACCAGATGGTCAATATCAAAATCAGATTGATTATATTGTTTGCAGCCAAAGATGGAGAAGCTCTACAGAGTCAGCAAAAACAAGACTGGGAGTTGACTGTGGCTCAGATCATGAACTCCTTATTGCCAAATTCAGACTTAAATTGAAGAAAGTAGGGAAAACCACTAGACCATTCAGCCATGACTTAAATGATATCCCTTATAATTACACAGTGTAAGTGACAAATAGATTCAAGGGATTGGAGCTGATAGAGTGCCTCAAGAACTATGGTCGGAGGAGTACACTGAATGGTCCTAACATTGTACAGGAGGCAGTGATCAAAACCATTCCCAAGAAAAAGAAATGCAAAAAGGCGAAATGGTTGCCTGAGGAGGGCTTAAAATAGATGAGAAAAGAAGAGAAGCAAAAGACAAAGGAGAAAAGGGAAGACATATCCATCTGAATATAGCAAGGAGAGATAAGAAAGCCTTCCTCAGTGATCAACGTGAAGAAATAGAGGAAAACAAAAGAATGGGAAAGACTAGAGATTGAGTCAAGAAAATTAAGGGATACCAAGGGAACATTTCATGCAAAGACGGGCACAATTAAGGAAAGAAATGGCATGAAGCAGAAGATATTAAGATGAGGTAAATACACAGAAGAACTATACAAAAAAGATGTTAATGACACAGATAATCATGATGGTGTGTTGACTCACCTAGAGCCAAATATCTTGGGAGTCCGAAGTCAAGTGGGACTTAGGAAGCATCACCACAGACAAAACTAGTGGAGGTGATGGAATTCCAGTTGAGCTAGTTCAAATCTTAAAAAATGATGCTGTGAAAGTGCTGCACTCAATATGCCAGCAAATTTGGAAAACTCAACAGTGGCTACAGGACTAGAAAAGGTCAGTTTTCACTCCAATCCCAAAGAAAGGCAGTGCCAAAGAATGTTCAAACACATTTGAGCACAATTGCACACATCTCCCACGCCAGCGAAGTAATGCTAAAAATTCTCCAAACCAGGCTTCAACAGTACGTGAACTGTGAACTTCCACATGTTCAAGCTGGATTTAGAAAAGCCAGAAGAACCAGAGATCAAATTGCCAGCATCCATCAGACCATAGCAAAAGCAGTTCCAGAAAAACATCTATTTCTGCTTTATTGACTAAACCAAAGCCTTTGACCATGTGGATTACAACAAACTGTGGAAAATTCTTCAAGAGATGGAACTACCAAAGTACCTTACCTCCTGAGAAATCTGAATGCAAGTCAAGAAGCAACAATTAGAACTGGACACGAACAACAGACTGGTTCCAAATTGGGAAAGGAGTTTTCTTTTTTTTTTTTTACCACAAGGCAGTATGTTGTCACCATGCTTAGTTAACTTCTATGCAGAGTACATTATGAGAAATGCCAGGCTGGATGAAACACAAGCTGGAATCAAGATTGCTGGGAGAAATATCAATAATCTCAGATATGCAGTTGACATTACCCTGAAGGCAGAAAGTGAAGAGGAACTAAAGAGCCTCTGGATGAACGTGAAAGAGGAGAGTGAAACAGCTGGCATGAAACTCAACATTCAAAAACCTATAATTATGACATCTGGTCCCATCACTTCACGGCAAATAGATGAGGAAAACAACAGAAACAGTGAGAGACTTTATTTTCTTGGGCTCAAAATCACTGCAGATGGTGACAGGAGCCATGAAATTAAAAAAGACTCTTGCTCCTTGGAAAAAAAGCTATGACCAAGCTAGGCAGCATATTAAAAAGCAGAGATTTTATATTGCTGACAAATGTCCATCTAGTCAAAGCGATGGTTTTTCCAGTAATTATGTACGGATGTGAGAGTTGGACCATTAAGAAAGCTGAGCACCACAGAATTGATGCTTTTGAACTATGTTGCAGAAGACTCCGCAGAGTTCCTTGGACAGCAAGCTGATCAAACCAGTCAATCTGAAAGGAAATCAGTCCTGAATATTCATTGGAAGGACTGATCCTGAAGTGAATCTCCAATACTCTGTCCACCTGGTGTGAAGAAAAGACTCACTAGAATAGACACTGATGCTGGGGAAGACTGAAGGCTGGAGGAGAAGGGGATGACAGAGGAGATGGTTGGATGGCATCACCCATTCGATGGACATGAGTTTGAGCAAGCTCTGGGAGTTGAGGATGGACATGGAAGCCTGGCAGGCTATGTCCATGGGTTCGTGAACAGTCAGACACAACAGAGCAACTAACACTTTCACTTTTTTCCAGCTAAAGTATATTACACAACAGTTAGGTGTGATCACTAGAAGTTGTACAGAAGTGAGTTAAATTAATTTAGATGAATGGATAAAACGATATGTTCCAAAATAACTAAAAAGGGGAATTTAGGGTTTAATAACATCAAATATAAAGAAACATGCAACAAAAAAGAGGCTTATCTAAAGTAAAAGAGGGGAGGAAAAGACTACCAAGGAGATTTCTAGTGATGACCAGAGTCCTAACTGAGGAAAAACAAATGTCCTCTACTCTCAGCATTTCTCAGCAAATGCAAGTAAAATCTCAGCTTCTCTTTCCAAATACAATAAGGCAACAGTTCAGGATTCTCTACCTCTAATGATCCTAAGAGAATTAAATTAAACTTATTTTCCAGATCAGCTGAGGAAATAGTTCTAATTTTCCCTTTCATCCCATAGTTCCCCATCTGATTCACTGGCCAAAACTTACTTTAGGATACAGAGCTAAAACACAAACGTATGGTTGAAATGAAAAATTTACAAACACATACAAGTAACCTATTGGGCTTCCCTGGTGGCTCAGTGGTAAAGAAAAAAATCTGCCTGCCAATGCAGGAGACAATGGCTGGATCCCTGGGTTAGGAAGGTACCATGGAGGATGAAATGGCTATCCACTTTAGTATTCTTATCTGGGAAATCCCATGGACAGAGGTACGTGAAGGGCTACAGTTCACAGGGTCATAAAGCAGATAGACACGACCTAGCAACTAAACATAGGAGGAAATGGCAGCCCATTCCAGTATTCTTGCCTAGAAAACTGTGTGGACGGAGGAGCCCTGTCCACAGGGACGCACAGAGTCGGACACGACTGAAGCGACTTAGCAGCACAGAGTTGGACACAAATGAAGAACAATAAAAATTAATCTACTAGCAGGCCTAAAAGATCACTTCAGATCTTCTCTTTTTGATAAAAGTATAAGGAAGAATAGAAGTATATTAGGCTAAATGAGATAATTAAAAAAATATGAGAAGACAAACTTCAATAATCTTACACAAGATTACATCAGTTAACATGTAATATGTACAAATAAATGGAAGCTATGTACAGAAATTTTTGGTACTCAAGGCCATAAATAAATAAAATTTATGGAGAAACATTGACAGTAAGTTAATACAGATTAACAGTGACTACAAATCAACTAAGTTTTCAAAAATAACATTAATATTTTATTAAAGAGCTTTCTTAACATAGATCTTACTAAGTTATTACATTAATGTTTAAAGCTAAATGTAATCAAATTGAACATTTAGGATCTGTGTGTGTTCTTGTATATTAATTACACTGCAATTAAAACCCCCCAAAAAGGGCAGAAATGGTATGGACCTAACAAAAGCAGAAGATATTAAGAGGTGGCAAGAATACACAGAGAATTATACAAAAAGATCTTCACGACCCAGATAATCATGTGTCATCACTCACCTAGAGGCAAACATCCTGAATGTGAAGTTAAATGGGCCTTACAAAGCATCACTATGAACAAACCTAGTGGAGGTGATGGAATTTCAGTTGAGCTATCTCAAATCTTAAAAGATGATGCTGTGAAAGTGCTGCACTCAATATGTTGGCAAATTTGGAACACTCAGCAGTGGTCACAGAACTGGAAAACGTCAGTTTTCAATTCCAATCCCAAAGAAAGGCAATGTCAAAGAATGCTCAAAATACTGCACAACTGCACTCATCTCACACAATAGAAAAGTAATGCTCAAAATTCTCCAAGCCAGGCTTCAACAATACATGAACTATGAACTTCCAGATGTTCAAGCCAGTTTTAGAAAAGGCAGAGGAACCAGAGATCAAATTGCCAACATCTGCTGGGTCATTGAAAAAAGCAAGAGAGTTCCAGAAGAACATCTATTTCTGCTTTATTGACTATGCCAAAGCCTTTGACTGTGTGGATCACAATTAACTGTGGAAAATTCTGAAAGAGATGGGAATATCAGACCACCTGACCTGCCTCTTGAGAAACCTGTATGCAGGTCAGGAAGCAACAGTTAGAAGTGGAATGGAACAACACACTCGTTCCAAATAAGAAAAGGAGTACGTCAAGTCTGTATATTGTCACCCTGCTTATTTAACTTATATGCAGAGTACATCATGAGAAACGCTGGGCTGGAGGAAGCACAAGCTGGAATCAAGATTGCAGGGCGAAATATCAGTAACCTCAAATATGCAGATGACACCACCCTTATGGCAGAAAGTGAAGAACTAAAGAGCCTCTTGATGAAAATCAAAGAAGAGAGTGAAAAACTTGGCTTAAAGCTCAACATTCAGAAAACTAAGATCATGGCATCTGGTCTCGTCACTTCATGGCAAATAGATGGGGAAACAGTGGAAACAGTGGCTGACTTTATTTTTCTGGGCTCCCAAATCACTGCAGATGGTGACTGCAGCCATGAAATTAAAAGACGCTTACTCCTTGGAAGGAAAGTTATGACCAACCTAGACAGCATATTGAAAAGCAGAGACTACTTGTCAACCAAGGTCCATCTAGTCAAGGCTATGGTTTTTCCAGTAGTCATGTATGATTGTAAGAGTTGGACTATAAAGAAACTGTGGTGCTGGAGAAGACTCTTGAGAGTCCCTTGGACTGCAAGGAGATCCAACCAGTACATCCTAAAGGAAATCAGTCCTATGTGTTCACTGGAAGGACTGATGTTGAAGCTGAAACTCCAATACTTGGCCACCTGCTGCGAAAAACCGACTCATCTGAAAAGATTCTGATGCTGGAAAAGACTGAATGCGGGAGGAGAAGAGGACGACAGAGGATGAGACGGTTGGATGGCATCACCGACTCAATGGATATGAGTTTGAGTAGGCTCTTGTCGCTGGTGATGAACAGGGAGGCCTGGCATGCTGCAGTCCTTGGGGCTGCAAAGAGTCGGACACAACTGAGCAAATGAACTGAACACATGGATTAATACATTAGATTCCCCAGAACTGACTTATTCTGCATAACTGATACTTTGTACAACTTTACCAACATTTCCCCATTTCTTTCATCCCCAGATCCTAGAAGCAATCATTCACCTTGCTTTTATGAGTTCAACTTTTTTGATTCCATATCATGTAGCATCTGTCTTTCCACAGCCCATACTTCCCACATGTCACAAGGCTGTGTTGTCTTTTCTACTCAGAATCATCTCTCAGAACTTCATGCAGCATGGTATTCTGAAGCCACTAAGATGTTTTGGAACATCTGAGTTTATCTGAAATGGCAGTTCCAGAATGTTGCCTCATTCAAGTTGGTGTATTTATTGTGTCCCATCTTGGCATCAGTTACCACTTCTCTGTATAACTGCTTGAGGCAACCTTAGTCATCTCAATCACAACTCCAAGCCCCAAACTGCTTCTAATTTAATATCTACCATAACCAAAGAAGGACTGAAAACTGCCAAGAATAATGAGATCTTATCAAATCAGTAATCATATTTTATAAAAAACTGTTTTATTTCACTACTGTGACACACAAAAAAATTCACGAAGCATAATAGGGTTGTAATTCTTAAAGTTGCACACAGCATTCCCAGAAGCTAAAGGAGGAGTCATGGATGACGAAGAGGTGACGATAGTGCTCCCTAATCCCTCTGCAACAAAAGTAGCTCTGCTTTCACTTTATTCATTAGAGCTCCAAACAAAATTTTATGAGATATTTTAATGAGAAAACCACTAAAATAAGCTAATCAAACACACTGTTGAGACTGCATTTGTGGAAATATCTGTAATGTGGCTGAAAATTTAACAAGGTGGATAGCTCTTGAACATGGTAACTAAATGCCCAGAACAAAGCACTTGAATGTTATCCAAAGTGTTTGGGGATTACTTTGCTATCATGCTTCTCTAATTTCTTTAACTGTTAGCACATCTAGAACAAAGTTAAATAATAGTGATGAGAATTTCCTTGCCTTGTTTCTAATATTAATATCACTTCATTTCTAATATATCTCCATGAAGCACTTTCCTGAGTATGATTTTGAGGTACATATTTTAATTATGTTATTTATAAATACTGCTTCCAGGCATAAACGTCTGACTTTATTAACTGTATTTCAAGATCTATTGAGATAATCACGTAGGTTTCCTTCTTTTATCTACTAATACACTGAATTATCTGGAAGTTCTCAGTTCACACATTACTGAATGCTAGATTGAAGGATTTTGAGCATAACCTTGGTAGCATGTGAAATGAGTGTAACTGTATGGCAGTGTCGCGGATACTGACCTTTTCCAGTCGTGTGGCAACCACTGAGTTTTCCAAATTTGCTGGCATATTGAGTGAAGCACTTTAACAGCATTATGTTTCAGGATTTAAAATAGCTCAGTTGGAATTCCATAACCTCCCTTAGTTTTGTTCACAATAATGCTTCCTAAGCCCCACTTAACTTTACACTCCAGGATGTCCAGTTCTAAGTAAGTAAGTGACCACACCATCGTGGTTATCCGGGTCATTAAAACCTTTCCTGTATAGTTCTTCTGTGTTTTCTTATCACTTCTTCTGTCTGTTAGGTCCTTATCATTTCTTTTATCATACCCATTCTTGCATGAAATGTTCCCTTGCTATCTCCATTTTTTTTAAAGAAATCTCCAGTTTTTCCTATTCTATTGTTTTCCTCTACTTCTTTGCATTGTTCATTGAAGAAGGCTTTCTTATCGCTCTTTCTATTCTCTGGAAATCTCTACTCAGTTGGGTATACCTTTCCCTTTCTCCCTTGCCTTTTGCTTCAACAGTTAGAATTGGACATGACTGGTTCAAAACTGAGAAAGGAGTACAAGGCTATATATTTTCACCCTGTTTATTTAACTTCTATGCAGAGTAACATCATGTGAAATGCCAAGCTGGATGAAACATAATCTGGAATCAAGAGAGCTGAGAGAAATATGAACAATCTCAGATATGCAAATCAAATATGGCATCATCCTTATGGCAGAAAGTGAAGAGAAACTAAAGACCTTACTGACGAAGGTGAATGAGCTGGATTGAAACTCAACACTATAAAAATGAAGATCATGGTATCCGGTCCCATCACTTTATGACAAATAGAAGGGGGAAAAGTGGAAGCAGTGACAGATTTATTTTCTTGGGCTCCAAAATCACTGTGGATGGTGCTGAGTCCACAAAATTAAAAGACGTTTGCTCCTTGGAAGGAAAGCAATGGAAAAATCTAGACAGTTTTTAAAAGGCAGAGACATCATTTTGCTGACAAAGGTCCCATACAGTCAAAGTTATGGTTTTTCCAGTAGTCATGTACAGATATGAGAGCTGAACCCTAAAGAAGGCTGAGCACGAAAGAACTGATGCTTTTAAACTGTGGTGCTGGAAAAGATTCTTCAGAGTCCCTTGGACTACAAGATCAAACAAGTCAATCCTAAGGAAAATCAGTCCTAAATATTTATTGGAAAGACTCACGCTGAAGTTTTTTAAAAAAATAATAAGAAAGCCTCGATTCTTCCTTATTTTCTCTAGGTCAACTTAAATGTATGTGAAATTGTCTGTTACATGAAGGCTTGAAAGAAACCACTTGTAAAACCATTTGGGCTTGGTAGGTTTAGGTTTTCAGTCTCTTCTTGGATCAGTTTTGAATACAAAGTAATGTAAATCGTCCTAGAAAATGATGTTTTCCCAATGCCTTCTAATTTATTTATTGTGCCAACCATTCTCTTATGTTTGTATTATTTACATCTACGATTGTTTTCTTCTTTATAACCTAAATTTTAATTTTTGTATTTTATCCTTCTGTTTACAAAATAAAAGTTAGCTAGTCTTATTTTTGTTTTAATCAAAGAACCAGTTCTTGGTTGTATTTATCTTAACTACCTGTTCTGTTATCTAATTTATTACTTGCTATGTTGTGTTTTGATGAAAGTGAAAGAGGAGAGTGAAAAAGTTGGCTTAAAGCTCAACATTCAGAAAACTAAGATCATGGCATCTGGTCTCATCACTTCATGGGAAACAGATAAACAGTGGAAACAGTGTCAGACTTTATTTTTTTAGGCTCCAAAATCACTGCAGATGGTGATTGCAGCCACGAAATTAAGACGCTTACTCCTTGGAAGGAAAGTTAAGACCAACCTAGACAGCATATTTAAAAGCATTACTTTGCCAACAAAGGTCCGTCTATTCAAGGCTATGGTTTTTCCAGTAGGCATGTGTGGATGTGAGAGTTGGACAGTGAAGAAAGCTGAGCGCCAAAGAATTGATGCTTTTGAACTGTGGTGTTGGAGAAAACTCTTGAGAGTCCCTTGGACTGCAAGAAGATCCAATCAGTCCATCCTAAAGGAGATTAGTCCTGGGTGTTCATTGGAAGGACTGATGTTGAAGCTGAAACTTTAATACTTTGGCCACCTCATGTGAAGAGCTGACTCATTGGAAAAGACCCTAATGCTGGGAAGGATTGGGGGCAGGAGGAGAAGGGGACGACAGAGAATGAGATGGCTGGATGGCATCACCGACTCAATGGACATGGGTTTGGGTAAACTCCGGGAGCTGGTGATAGACAGGGAGGCCTGGTGTGCATGGGGTCGCAAAGAGTCGGACACAACTGAGTGACTGAACTGAACTGAACTGATGTTGTGCTTCATTATTTTTTTCCAGCTTTCCTTAGGTTTGTGTTATTGCTTTTTTAATAAATTCTTTGAATATGAACCTGTTTATTTTCATTTAGTAATGAAACTTTTAGAAATAATTTTACCTGTGTCCTATATTTATGTATTTATTTTTTTAAATAAATTTATGTATTTATTTAGTTTATTTTTTTTAAGCCATACCATGTGGTATGTGGGATCTTTGTTCCTTATCTAGGGATTGAACCTGTGCCTCCTGCATTGGGAGCAGAGTCTTAACTGCTGAACTGCCAGGGAAGTCCATATATTTAATTTTTATTGTAATTATTTTCTAGAGAGATCATAATTGCTGGTTTGCAGTACCTTTAGACCTTTGATCTAAAATTGTTAGGAGAATGTTTTTACATTTTTAAACTCAATTAGCTGAGGTTTTTGTTTTGAGGTTCAGAAGATTTTGTGGTTGGTTTCTGTTTCTAACTTTTCTATTAACTTAAATTTCATTGTAGAGCATATAGTTCATATCTTTTTCCCCCAACTTTCTTTCTAGTATTTATTTTTGAAAATGTCCCATGGGGAATTAAAAATATGCTATTCCTTTTATAATAAAGTATATTATATGAGATTTATTAATTACATAATTCATATCTCCATATCCTATTTTTAATTTCTCTGACTTGGCTAGAACTGAAAGATGTTTTAAAGTCTCCTGTTACTGTTAAGACTCTTTTTCTTCCTTCTTGAATTTATAATTTTTAAACATTTCAATGCTTCACCTTCAAAAAATAAAGATTTGTGGTTCTCTTCATATTAGTAACTATATGCTTGATTTTATATATGTGTGTGTATGTGGAGAGAGAGAGATAAGATAGGTATGTATGTATGTATATACATACTACAAGATGCATTTTTCACCTAATGTTGATTCACTTTTAATTCACCTTTGTCTAGCAATACCATTCAACAATTTATTTTTTGTTTTTATTTGCCTAGTATCTTGTTTTGATTATACATTTACCTACAACTCCCTTAGAAATTTTGTTCTAAATGTTTCTAACATCAAGCATGTGGCTGGGTTTTGTGATTTATCAGAGTCTTGCTTAAAAGCTGAGCTTATGTCATGGATTCCTGTTGTTTTAATAAGCACATATAATCTTTTTTCTAGTTTTGGGGGTCTTTTTTCCTTCCATGCTCATTTTTATATTCCATCTTTTGCTATACAGTTACTCACATATTAAATATTTACTGAGCACCTATTATGTGCCAAGTACCATACTTAGCATTAAGAACACAATGGTAAACAAAAAAAAACGTCAGCACGTATACATAATAATGGAGAAGGCAATGGCAATCCACTCCAGTATTCTTGCCTGGAGAATCCCATGGATAAGAGGAGACAGGTGGGCTACAGTTCGTGGGGTCTCAAAGAAGTGGGATGCAACTGAGAGACTAACACTATACATAATTACAAACTGTGGTTTTGTTCTTCCCCACCACATGCAAATATCAGAAGCAATTCTAACATAAGCAGGGGTAGATAAGGTTTTCAAGGAAGACTGTTGTTCGCAAGATCCAACACATTCAGACTTAAATAACACAAAGAAGGTGCTTCAATGACATAGTGAAAGAAAGGTTATAATGGGCAGAAAGCAAGCACTGAATGTATAAATACAGCAGAGAACTTGGTGGCCTATAGACACGGAAGGAAACGCTGAAGGATATTGAACAAGAGGGAAGAGCTAAATGAGATTAAGAGGTAAAAAGGCCACATCAGGTCTCCAAATTAAAGAAAGAATCTCAGTTTTATTTTAGGTACAGTAAGTATCCTGAAATACTTTTAAATTTTGAACATAGAGAATGAAACACGACACATATGGAACTGAAGAACAAATGGTGCAGTATTAGAGTAGGCCCGGCAAGCAATAGTGCTGGCTCGGAGCAGCTGGCAAATGGTGAAGATGGAGCCAAAACTTTAAAATCAAGGTAGTGCTATCACTCATCCCCGTGCCCTTCTCCCAATTCTGGAGTTCTGTGGTCTACTTTTAGTTCTGTTCAACATTACTTTTACATATAGCATAATTTGGTTGTTTATTTTAAAAATATGCTACATAAACTCATTCATTCAGCAAATACTTAATCAAATGTGTTTTACTGCCAGGAAATATTCTAGGCATGGGAATATAGCAAGGAAGAAAAAATCCGTAGCCTTGCATAGATTACATGTTGTGAAATTCAACAGTTTTATTTAATTATTAAGTTTTAAGCCTTCCTTATGCATCTGATTACATCCTATCATAATATTCTAAATCATTAACATTAAAGCATTTTTTGATGTAATATAATCATTCATTCACTCAACAGATATTTATTAAACACCATCTGTGTACCAGGTTCTACTCTAGAGGTATACAGAAATATCCCTTCATGAAGCACACATACATTCTCATAAAGATAGGCCACAAATATGTGTATATATATATATAATTTATATATATTATTATAAACAAGCATACACATATATATTATGAGGCAGCAGCAGAAAAATAAAGCAGGGTATAGGAAGAAGCACAGAAGTGCTATTTTTTGGCAGGAAAATCAGAGAAGCATCTCTGACAAAGTTATACTTAACCAGTCCTCACTGAAATACAGGAGTAAGCCCTGAAGGTATCTAGATGTGAAACATTCCAGAAAATACCAACTGCAAAGGCCCTGAAGCAGAAGGCTGGCATATTCAAAGAACACTAAGGTGACCAACATGTCTGAATTGCAATGAAAAAGAGAGAAAATGGTAAAACTAGTTTAAAGAGGTGGCCAAGGACCAGATCCTACAAAGCCTTCCTCTCATACAGTTGGAAATAACTTGGTATTTTATTCTAAGTAGGATGGGAAATGAAGTAGGTTGCGAAGGTTCTAAACAGGCAAATAACATGATCTTTACTTAAGTTAAAACAAAAATTACTTGGTTGCCCTACTTGGAATGGTCAAAATCCAGAACACAGATTACACCAAACACTGGAGAGATGTCAAGCAACAGGAATTTTCATTCATCACTGTGGGACTGAAAAATGGTAGTCACTTTATTATTTTTTTTCTGTTCTTTTTTTTTTTTCTTTACTTTATTGTGTTGGTTTTGCCATACATTGACATGAATCCGCCATGGGGAACATAAAAGATAAATTTTAAAAGGTATAATTTTCAGGTTATAAATACTAGTACCACCTGGAAATAGTCCATGGACTCAGCACAAAGAAAATATTAGACTTTAGAGATCCAAAATTTCCTACAGATGAAAATATCTCTCAAGTCAGAATTCTTTGGCACAAAACAATTTGACAGAAGACTTCATATAAGTTCTCAGGTAAATTGCTTTAAACTTTATTAGTCAATGGAAGATACCCTAGATGGCTTAGGAATTTTGGGCTGACGTGCTGGGTCATGAAAGTGAAATGTTAAAGTGCATCAGTTATTCATTCCAACATCCAGGGGTCTGTTAAGCACAGGGCATTATACGAAGTTTCGGAGATGGTGAACAAGCCACAGTCACTGACCATTATAGAATTTACTCCCTGGTAATTTTTAAAAGAACAGGAAGTAGGATCACAATCAATATTTCATTGCCTGTTTTCTCTTGCCCCTACTCAAGACATTTTCCCTTCTCCTATTTGCATATGGAGGGGAAAGGATGAGAATAGAGAAATAGGGAAGAAGAAGAGATCTGGATATAACTTACTGAATTAAAATTATTTTTCTTATCTCTTCCCCTGTACAACTCTGAACTCCCTAAAGAGAGAGGATGAAAGTGTTAGCCCCTCAGTGGTGTCCAACTCTTTTGTTCACTCCATGGACTGTAGCCTTCCAAGCTTCTCTGTCCATGGGATTTTCCAAAGCAGGAATATTGGAGTCAGTTGCCATTTCCTCCTCCAGGGTATCTTCCCCACCCAGGGATCAAACCTGCATCTCCTGCATTGCAGGCAGATTCTTTACCCATTGAGCCATCGGGATGAAACCACCCTATCTCCAGCACCCTAATCCAGGGTCCAGTACTTATCCACTGCTCACTATCTCAGAACTAGACTGAAGTATAACCCCTGTGCTAGAACCACTGCTTTTTTCTTTTTCTATATTACCAATATCAAGAAAAATAAAGATTAAAATAAAGGCCAATCTTTTCAGTGTTTCCTTTTACCGAATAAGCATATATATACAGTAAATGAAAGTATTTAAAACCTATATAGTAATGTACGTAATCTTGAATAAAAGTTCCCTATGCTAGTTTCCTTTTACCACCATCACTGGATCTCCCTCACCTCCCAATTCCAATCAGAGGTAACAACTACCATGAATTTGGTGAAAATGAGAATTTTCCTTACATTAATGTAAGGAATTAACTTTTCCTTACATTTAGGAGGCCTCTCCATAATTTTAAACATCAAAAGGCAGCATGGCATAGTGAATGCTGGAGCCAGGCAACTTTGAATCCCAGCTCTGCTATTTACTACCCATGCGAGTAGGCAGGGTTATTTACTCCTCTATGCTTGAGTATTCCATCTAAAAAATGGGAGACAATGACAGTATCTACTTCTAAGTTCTCATGAGGACTAATTTAATGTTTATAAAATGCTTAAAACAATCCTGTTTATAGGCAGTACCACTTTTTTATCATTTAAAAAAAATCACTGGACTTCTCTGGTGGCTCAGAAGTAAAGAAGCAGCCTGCCAATGCAGAGGACACGGATTAGCTCCCTGGTCTGGGAGATTCCACATGCCACAGGGCAACTAAGCCCATGAGCCACAACTACTGAGTCCTCACTCTAGAGCCTGTGCTCTGCAACAAGAGGAGCCACAAAATAAGAAGCCCAAACACCACAACAAAGAGCCCCAACTCTCGATAACTAGAGAAAGCCTGTGTACAGCAATGAAGACCCAGTGCAGCCATAAATAAGTAAATGAATTAAACCACTGATAATAACCTAATCGTGAAAAGCAAAAGTGTAGTGGCTCAGTCATGTTCGACTCTTTGCAACCTCATGGACTGTAGCCCACTAGGCTTCTCTGTCCATGAGATTATCCACACAAGAATACTATACTTGGTCACCAATTCATTCTCCTAGGGATCTTCCAAACCCAAGGGTCGAACTGCAGGCAGACTCTGCAGGCACTCTTTACCATCTGAGCCACCAGGGAAGCCTGTAACCTAATCATAGATTCAGGGAATTCTTCATTAAATAAATATTTTATATCCTATATATCCATAACTCTTATTACAGCCATTTAGACTGTTTTCCAAATGAACATCCCTGCACAAATCACCCTGGGCAAATGTGCAAGTTTCTCTAGACAATATCTTAAATAGAAATTGTTGGATACCCATGTATGCACATTTCTAATTGTGTAACATTTACCTGATCCTAAGCCTTGCAACTTAATGGGTAAACACCGATGATTCGTAAGTTTTTAACTGCATCTACCCTAAAAATGGGACGTCCCTGGTGGCTCAGAAAATAAAGAATTTGCCTGCAATGCGGGAGATCCAGGTTTAATCCCTGGGTTGAGAAGATCCCCTGGAGAAGGGAATGTCTACCCACTCTGGTATTCTTGCCTGGAGAATTCCATAGACAGAGGACCCTGGCCGGCTACAATCTATGGGATCACGAAGAGTCAGATATGACTGAGAAACTAATACTTTCAAATAAAATCCCTACAAACAGACAAACCATCTTCTCAGTACAATTTCCACTCTTTGCCGTGAATTGCCTTACTATCCATTGTTCATTTTATTTGTATTACCCATCATGCCTCTTTTGATCTTTACATATTCTGGACATAAAACCACTGGATAGTACAGACATTATATATATCTCCCAGTTGTGACATAACATTTTATTTGGGTTTATGGGGCCTTACATTAAACCTAAGTTTGTTTTTTCTTTTTTTTGAGGTAGTCAAATCCTTGAAGGTGTTCAACCCTGATGGTTTCTTCTTTTTTTCTTGACTTTTTAAAGAAGGCCTTACATATTCTGAAGATATGTGTTCGTCTACACTTCTTCTTTCCTAAAAACAGGTTTCACGTTTAGTATTTACTCCAACTGGAATTTATTTCTGCATATGGCCTGAAGTAGAAATCTAGTTTTCCCTCATATAGAAAAACCAATTAAACGGTTCACATTTCCTTCCCCTGATGACAGAATATGCCATCTTGAGCACCAACCAACTTCTCAAATATATATGGATCCATTTTGTAACTCTATTCTGTTAAATGAATCTGTTTTTCGTATATTAAGACTATACTACTTTAAATACAAATATTGTGTACAACCTGATTTTTAAGCATGTATACTCCTGTGTGATCCAACTCAGACTAAGATATTAACTTTTTTCAATGCTTCAGAATCTCCCTCATACACCTTCTCAGTTAGTACCATGCTTTCAAGAGAACTGCTATTCTGATCTCAATCATCACAGATTAGTTCTGTTTTTGAGCTTCCTAAAAATGAACTCATACTATATGAACTCTTCTGTGTCCCACTTCTTTTGCTCAACACTAAGTCTGGAAGAATCATCTGATGTCATGTGTGCCGATATTTCGTGACCTCATGGACTGTAGCCGACCAGGCTCCTCTGTCCATTGGATTTCTCAGGCAAGAATACTGGAGTGGGTTGCCATGTCCTCCTCCAGGGGATCATCCCAACCCAGAGATCAAACCCAGGTCTCCCACATTGCAGGTGGATTCTTTACTGTCTGAGCCATCAGGAAAGCCACACACATGTTGTGTGTAGCAGTTTACTATTTTTCATTACTGTATTCTATTCTAAATATCAAAATTTAAGATTAATCTAGATATCCAACAGTCAACTCCCTCCTCCTCATGCTTTTTCTTTGTTCACAACTGTCTTGGTACTTTACTTTTGTATATGAAGATCATTTTCCTCCAAAAAAAATAAAATAAATATTATCGGGTTTTTGTCTGAAACTACATACAAGTCATAGAGAAGTTAATTTTTTAACAATATTTATACTTCCCACTAATAATTATATCTTGTCTTTTATTCACGTCTAATTTTATGTCCTTCAATAAAACTTTGGGTACTTCATAGAATTTGCTGTAAAAGAGGCATTTTTATTTTCTAATTGCCTACTTGACACTGAAATCAGATTGATTATATTCTTTGCAGCCAAAGATGAAGAAGCTCTATACACTCAACAAAAACAAGACCGGGAGCTGACTGTGGCTCAGATCATGAACTCCTCATTGCCAAATTCAGACTGAAATTGAAGAAAGTGGAGAAAACCACTAGACCATTCAGGTATGACCTAAATCAAATCCCTTATAACTATACAGGGAAGTGACAAATAGATATAAGGGACTAGATCTGATAGACAGAGTGCCTGATGAACTATGGATAGAGGTTCATGGCACTGTACAGGAGACAGGAATCAAGAACATCCCCAAGAAAAAGACAAGCAAAAAAGCAAAATGGCTATATGAGGAGACCTTACAATTAGCTGTGAAAAGAAGGCAGTTCTGAAATTAAAAGATGCTTACTCCTTGGAAGGAAAGTTACGACCAACCTAGACAGCATATTAAAAAGCAGAGACATTACTTTGCCAACAAAGGTCCGTCTAGTCAAGCTATGGTTTTTCCAGTGGTCATGTATGGATATAAGAGTTGGAGTATAAAGAATGCTGAATGCCAAAGAATTGATGCTTTTGAACTGTGGTGTTGGAGAAGACTCTTGAGAGTCCCTTGGGACTGCAAGGAGATCCAACCAGTCCACCCTAAAGGAAATCAGTCCTGAATATTCATTGGAAGGATTGATGTTGAAGCTGAAATGCCAATACTTTGGCCACCTGATGTGAAGAGCTGACTCATTTGAAAAGACCCTGATGCTGGGAAAGATTGAGGGCAGGAGGAGAAGGGGGTGATAGAGGATGAGACGGTTGAATGGCATCACGGACTCAATGGACATGTGTTTGGGTGGAGGAGGCCTGGCGTGCTGCAGTTCATGGGGTCGCAAAGAGTCAGATACGACTGAGCGATTGAACTGAATTGGCTACTGCTAATCTGAATGCTGATCTTGTATCCATCAACACTGAATTCTCTTATGAATATAGTTAGCCTGTTGATGGTTTTTTGAGGGTTTTTTTGACCAAGCCACATGACTTGATGGATCTTAGTTCCCTGATCCGGGATGGAACCCAGGCTCAAAGCAGTGAAAGTGCTGAATCTTAACCACTGAACTGCCAGGGAATTCCCTATTCTGGGTTTGTTTGTGGTTTTTTTGGCCTCATTGCATGTCATGTGGGATCTTAGTTTACTGAGCAAGGATTGAACCTGTGCCCCCTGTACTGGGAAGGTCGAGTCTTAACCACTGAAACAAAAGGAAGTCCCAGTCTGTTGATTTTTTGTTTTTAATTTCCTATGGATACATTCATCTCATTTTTCTTCCTTTCGAATCCTTTTGTACTTTATTTCCTTTTTTTTTTAATCTTACTAATAGAGATATATTTGTCTTGTTCTTGATATTAATGGGAATGTTTCTAAAATTTAGACAAGTTTTAAAGAGAGCCTTTATTGGAAGAAACATGTTTATTTCTCTTCATGGTTTAAAGATTACTTAAAAAAAAATAAAAAACTAATGAGTATTGAGTTCTATCATAATTTTACCAAATCTTTCAAGATCTTTTCCCCTGAATTTTACCTTAATAATTTTCAAATATTGAGCTATGCTTACATTCTTATCCTAATTAAAAATTTTGCCTCTGTTCATAAATGAGACTGAATGTACCATTATTTTCCCTTGCATATTCTTTTCAGTTTAGGTTTCCAGGGTAAGTTTCTCTGATAAACAACAGAACAGCTCTCCCTCTTTTTCTCTTATCTAGGTCAGTTTGTATAAAATTGGGATTACCTCTTCCCCAAATGTATGTCTGAAATTATGATAACAAAAATCACATACTGCTTCACATACATTAGGAATGCTTTAATTAAAAAAAAACATATAATGAAAATGCTGATGAGGGTGTAGAAAAACTAGAACCTTCATACACTGTTGGTTGGAAAGTAAAATGGTACAGTGGCTCTGGAAAATAGTCTGATAGTTCCTTAAAAGCTTCAGTAGTAAAAAAAAAAAAAAAAGCTTCAATGATTATCACAGTTCAGTTCACTTCAGTCGCGTCTGACTCTGTGCAACCCCATGGACTGCAGCACACCAGGCCTCCCTGTCCATCATCAACTCCCGGAATTTACTCAAACTCATGTCCACTGAGTCGGGGATGCCATCCAACCATCTCATCCTCTGTCACCCCCTTCTCCTCCCACCTCCCAGCATCAGGGTGTTTTCAAATGAGTCAGTTCTTTGCATCAAGTGGCCAAAGTATTGGCGTTTCAGCTTCAACATCAATCCTTCCAATGAATATTCAGGACTGATTTCCTTTAGGGTGGACTGGTTGGATCTCCTTGCAGTCCCAAAGGACTCTCAAGAGTCTTCTCCAACACCACAGTTAAAAAGCATCAATTCTTCAGCACTCAGCTTTCTTTATAGTCCAGCTCTCCCATCCATGCATGACTACTGGAAAAACCAGCCTTGACTAGACGGACCTTTGTTGGCAAAGTAATATCTCTACTTTTCAATATGCTGTCTAGGTTGGTTATAACTTTTCTTCCAAGGAGCAAGCGTCTTTTAATTTCATGGCTGCAGTTACCATCTGCAGTGATTTTGGAGTCCAAAAAAATAAAGTTTGTCACTGTTTCCACTGTTTTGCCATCTATTTGCCATGAAGGGATGGGACCAGATGCCATCATCTTAGTTTTCTGAATGTTGAGTTTTACGCCAACTTTTTCAAGCTCCTCTTTCACTTTCATCAGGATGTTCTTTAGTTCTTCGCTTTCTGCCATAAGGGTGGTGCCATCTGCATCTATGAGGTTACTGATATTTCTCCCAGCAATCTTGATTTCAGCTTGTGCTTCACCCAGCCCAGCGTTTCTCATGATATACTCTGCATATAAGTTAAATAAGCATGGAGACAATATACAGCCTTGACGTACTCCTTTCCCTATTTGGAACCAGTCTGTTTTTCCATGGTTACTACATGGTTACATACCTACTATACTCCTAGGTATACATCCAAGAGAAATGAAAACATATAAATATGTTTACACAAAATCTTGTACACAAATGCCAGTATAAGGACTATTCCTAATGGGAAAAAAATCTAAATATCCATCAACTAATGTGGTATATTCACACAATGAAATATTATATGGCCATAAAAAGAATGAGGTATATGATACATGTTTCAACATGGCTGGACCTTAAAAATATTATGATAAATGAAAGAAGCAAATCACAAAAGGCCATTTACTGAATGATTCTATTTATGTGAAGGATCTAGAACAGGCAAACCTATAGAAACAGAGTAGATTAGTGACTGTCTAAGGCTGGAGGGTTTCAGAGAATTGGAACTGACTGCTAATAGGTAAACAGTTTCTTTCTGAGGTGATGAAAATATTCTAAAAATTAACTGTGGTAATGAAACAACAATTATGTAAAAATATTAAAAACCATTAAATTGTACATTTTATGTGGGTGGGTGGTATGGTTTATGAACTATACTGCAATTAAGCTGATATTTTAAAAAACTTCTTCTTGGGGAAATTTACTAGAGCTTCAATTTTTTAACGGTTTTTAGTTTCTATGACTTTTTTTGTACAGTCAATTTCTAAATGATATTTTTCCTAGAAAACAGATAACTTCATCAGGCTTTTAAATTTTATATACAAATAAATTAGTAGTGATTACTTGTGATTTTTAAAATTACAATTATTATTTGTAATATGTCCCATTTTATAATTTTATTGTGTCATGTGCTTCTTGGTAGTTCCAGTACCTAATCAGCTAAAAAGAATCAGCTTTGATTTGAAAGATGATTGCTGTCATTTCTATTGTTGATTATTTCTATTTCTTCTAATTTTATTTTTATTTTCTCTTTTCCCCTGTCTTTGGTTTTACTTTTTCCATTTTTTGTTTCCTGAGTTGTATATATGGCTCACTTACTTTTTTTCAACCTAACACAGCCATTTAAGGTTATAAATTTGCCCCTAAGTACCATTTATTTTTTACATAATTCAAGTTTTGATACAACGTTTTTGTGATTCCATTTTAGTTATTTCTTAATTTCCACTATTTTTTTTAATATTTGAAAATCCTTAGTCATTTTTCTTCAATATTGCTTCTCTACCATTCTCCATATTCTCTCTTCTAGACATTACACTGGAGCTTTTTAATCTAGCCCTAGAGTGTCTTAGTTTTTCTTTTCTATTTTTCATTCTTTATATCCCTGGGCTCTGGTCCTAGATGAATTATTGGTTTTATCTTGGAATTAACAACGTCTCTATTTATTTATGTCTAGTCTTATGTTTTGCCCACGATTATTTTACAACTAGATATTATTTTTCATTTTCAAGATTTCAATTGGTTAATTTATATATCTACATGTATTTACTGTTTCTTGATTGCTTGTATTCAATTATAATGGAATGTTGCTCTGAATAATAAAAAAAGGGAACAGATATATTTTAATCTAATATAGTTTTACATGAAATATTCTTTGAAAAATTCTCCACTATAAAATTCTTTAATGTAAAAAAAATTACTTCTTAAAAAGCTCTCCTTACTTCTATTCTACCAAATGTTATCCCACTGTGCCTACCTGCATCAAGGCATGGAAAGAATAAGTTCTATTATTGTCATTTTAGAATTAAGAGAAACTGAAGCACAATAAAGTTCTTTTTAAAATACTCCCCCTGACACACAACTTTTCTTTGAAAAATATCAGAACCACAGGAAAGCTTAAAGTACAATGCATACCACTGTACCCTTCACCTGGATCCAAAACTGTTAAAACTTGCCAGATTTGCTTTCTTTCTCCTTTTATCTCTCTTTACACACATATAACATACACCACATTCAGATACCCACACATGATTTTTCTGAACTCATCATGATATCTCACTTCTAAGTATTTCAGCATGCACCTCTAAAGAGTAAGGCCATTCTCAATATAACCACCATACCACAATCAGACTAAAAAACCAGGAGAATGAATACTCAGATTCAAATCAAACACTGATGTCATCTGACTAAACATTCTCTAGTTTGGCTCATCTAATTGGACCCGAAGTGGTTTTCTGGTGATTATTTAAAAGTGACACTTGGGACTTCACTGGAAGCTCAGCGTTTAAGACGCCACACTTTCAGTGCAGGGGCACAAGTTTGATCCTTTGTCAGGGAACTAAGATCCCACACGGCGCATGGGATAGCCACAAAAAAAATAAAACAAAGTGACACCCATCTGTCAAAGAGCATTTCCTTCCTTCAATGACCCTGAAATTAGATTTTATTTACTGTTTCATCAGACAGGTATCTTAAATCCAAGCATTTTCTGGAAAAAAAATCAACCAATTATCTCCTAAGACATTCAGGCCTCAAAAATCAAGTACAGTAAGTTTCCAGATTGTTTTCCAATAATACAGTCTTAAAGTGAATACAATCTAATTAACACTCTCAAAACTATACAGTCTTTTCTCAAGTGCAATGGAAGTTTACAATGTGTATCAGCTTTGAAGGAAAGTTGTTCTTAAGAAAAACATACGGTACAAACAGGATTGATTAGCCAAATGAACCTATGTTACAAACTGATAAATATATATGTCATTCTACATAAAAACTAACTTTTCAATGGGTATGATTTAATCTCAGTCACTAACCTTATGAAGTAAGGTTACAGACAAAAAAAGCCTATTAAAAAAAAAGTCTCTCAGTCATGTCCAACTCTTTGAGACCCAATGGACTATACAGTCCATGTAATTCTCTAGGCCAAAGTACTGGAGTGGGTAGCCTTTACCTTCTCCAGAGGATCTTTCCAACCCAGGCATATTGTTTATTAGCTGAGCCACAAGGGAAGCCCAATCAAAGTCTATACTTGCTGTCAAAGACCATACAAGTCAGAGTAACAGTTTTATATCAGAAGAAATATCAATTGGTACAACCTGATACTGATATTTAAAGCTAAACTGTGTCATACAGATAAGAGTTATAACTACAATCACAAAAATATTTAAGATAAATCTATGGTCAAATAATAGTTAATAAGAGAAGTTAGTATGTGCTGCTAGTCACAAAGTACATTTCATGAATTAAATAATTCAAGGCTTATAGCAATCTCATTTTTTCACTGAAGAAACAAACGAACAGAGACGTCAGCATAAAAGGATATACGGGAGGGGTAGGACTTAACTTCAACTTAAAATATAGAGAAGCAGAATGGATCTTTCCAAGGTCATTTCAAGAATATAGAAAAGCACAAGCTACAGCATAAATACCGAGGTAACACCAAAACAAAAGTTTCAAATTTAAGAAATTAAGGCTGGATAAATAGGATAGGACTGGATTATGAGAGGCCCTAAGTACTGAGCTATGGATAAAATTTTATAAAACAGTAAGAGGATGGTATCACTACAGCTCTTTATGTGATGTAAGTGGCCTTTTAGAAATGGTAACTGGTAACAACACAGAATGAGTAACAGATAAACGGGAAGCAAGGAACTCTATACAATTCTAACATTTATACAAATAAATAAGGTTAGTAACTAAGGCAGAGCTCACACTGAACCAACTGTGTTACCCTTCACATTAATAAGGCTATCCATTATAAACAATAAAGTACTAAATATAATTGCAACATACCTTAAATTATTTCCAAACATACACTCAATGAGATTTAAGGTACACTGAAAATTATATCAGTAAGAAATGTTGGTCAACTAATGTAAAACTATTCTTGCTGTTCAGTACAATGTCAAAAGAATTTGGCTAAATTAGACACAGCAGAAATTTTACAGTACAAGTATCTACTTCAATAAAAGCAATATCACAAATAAAAGAACTAAAGTAATTCAACATATAGCTCTTCATATTGCTTTAGAACTATTACACCATTTACCAAAAGGTAGTAAATACATAATTTTTATAAACTATTATGTAAATAATACACTTTAAAATTAATGTCACATTTATTTATATCTCCATTAAAAACTAGGTATTTATCATCTACACAATAAATATTATAATCCACATCAAACTTACAAAAAGAAACTATCCCAAACCATTTTCTCTCTTTACAGTTAAATGAACTCCTAAAGAGAAGAAAAGGGCAAAACAATCTCAAGTCTGTGAAAACTAGACTACTTACCAGTAACTTGAGTTATCCTATTGGGTCTTTTCCCTCACAGATCCACCTCTCCTGCCCTTCTGTCCAGCATGAGAATCTTCCTGACGGGCATCCACTGGAACTGAGGGGGCATGCAGTACAGACGCATATGTAAGAAAGTTGAGGGAAGGGGATTTGGGAGATGCTAGAGACATGCTTCAGTGTGCTTGCTTACCTTCCTGAAATTGGAAATTTCAACAGTCCCATGGTCCGCGAGGCATTCACAATAACTTCAAAGAATGTGGATCTGTGGAGATTACCCAATAGGAGAACTCCAGTTACTGGTAAGTGATCCAGCTTTTTCTTCTCTATCAGAATAAGAAAATTATTTAAATTTATTTGAGATTAATACATAAAGAACTATAGAGTAAAGGGCAGCAAATTAATTAGTTAACTATACATGAATGCACCAAAGTAAATACAGAAACAGTGTGCTAACTATAAAGTCAACAGAAACTTCTGGCACTATTAGAAACACAAGAAAAAGAAAACGATTTGAATAGTTTCATTTTAAAATCTCTACTGTAACAACAGCAACATTTTAATTTATAAAGATATCAGCTATCAGACTATTTTGTCTCACCAAAGTACTACCATCAGGTTTTAATATCCGTAAAGGGTAATGAATTGATCAAAATCTACCGTTTCTTAACTAGCCACTGTCATTAACATAGGCTGAATTTGGGTGTAGAAGCCACTATAGTGGATTAACAATTTATAACACTTCAAATAAACAGCATCAATCCAATTCCCATTTATCACTCAATAAGTCTTTAAAATAACCATTTGTCACCTGTAATAAACCAACCACATACATATATGTAAGTATGCCACTGTGCTATGCTCAGTCATGTCTGACTCTTTGTGACCCCATGGACTGTAGCCCACCAGGCTCCTCTGTCCATGGGGATTCTCCAGGCAAGAACACTGGAGTGGGTTGCCATCTCTTTCTCCAGGGGATCTTCCTGACCCAGGGATAAAACCCGCATGTCCTGCATAGGCAGGCAGATATTTTACCACTTCACCACCTGTGAAGCCCTTCTGAATGCCAGGCCACTGATAAATAATAACGCTGATTTTAATGTAGACATTTGTACAAAGGTAGTACAGTAATCAGAGAAAGCAATGGGAACCCACTCCAGTACTCTCTCCTGGAAAATCCCATGGACGGAGGAGCCTGGTAGGCTGCAGTCTATCAGGTCGCTAGGAGTCAGGCACCACTGAGTGGTTTCACTTTCATGCACTGGAGAAGGAAATGGCAAACCACTCCAGCGTTCTTGCCTGGAGAATCCCAGGGACGGGGGAGGCTGGTGGGCTGCCGTCTATGGGGTCGCACAGAGTCGGACACATCTGAAGCGACTTAGCAAGCAGCAGTATAGTAATATTTTTGATTAACTGTTATACTTTTTAAATTGGACCTGTCATTAAAAAAACTATTTCTAACAAAAGAAAGGTATCCTCAATACAACTTTATCTTCAGGGACACATGAAGATTGCCTTTACCTCTAACTCAATACATATCCATCAGGTACATGTTCATTTTGATGTGCTATAGTAGTGATGACTTCAAGCACTAGTTCCTACTGAAGATACAGACATATTTCAGTAAGTCTGTCTTTTCTCATTATGCTCCTATTTAATAATTATTTCCTACCTTCAAAAAAACATTTGATTTCATGGTTCTTCTTTCTATGGAAAAAATTAAATACATAGCTTCTACTTTAAGAGTAAACAGGGTAAGAGGCATATAAAATCATTAATTCATCAAAAACAAAATGTAATTCTAAAAAAATTCTTAAAATGTAACTCTAATGAAAATCTAGCATTTCATTCCTGTTATGAGGTAATATTTATATTTAGTAAAGGTGGACAGCATCATGTCAAGATTTTTCCTAGATTCCTACTTAAAGATACAAATTGTTTTGGATAAACTATACCCATTTTATATATATCTGAGTTTTAAAAAAATAATAGCAATTAGTGCATTAGTTTTTAAATGACTCATTCAGGCAAATAGCGGCACTACACAGACCTCAATTTCTAACTACAATATAGAGATAAATTCCAAAAGGATCATCTAGTTTAAATTAGATTCCTAGTTAACTTATATTTCCTGAAGCGTGAAGCAGTACATAGCACAAAGGTCCTACGTGTTTAGTTTGCCACAACTGAGGAGCAATAATCCAAATATTTTATCCTTAAAGTAAAAGCTAGTATAAAACTTTTCATTAAGAACTAAATAATAATTTCTGATTTTAATATATAGCAACACTTACAGTCTTCATTTAGACTAAAAACTTGTGAATTTAAAATAAAATCAAATGCATTTTTTAAAATAATTTGAGAATTAAAATATATTGAAAATATTTTAAGGTAACCTAAAATGTCACTTAAAAGAGACCAGCATTCAAAGCTATCTGTTGCTGTTATTATGCCATAAGCTTAACTAAAATGGATTTTATTAGAATAGCTTAGAAAAGAAATTCCAGAAATTAGAATACTCTACTCAAAAATATCCTTTGTAAGTTCCAATAATTTTAATGCCAGTCCACAATAATGTTAACAAGTAATTAAGAACCTAGTAAGGCATTTCACTAATGAGAATCTACTCTAAAAAATCAATCTGAACTTTTGAAAAAACTGCTCAAAAAAAAAATAAGTTAGCTAACTTTCATTTCCACTACTGT
Source organism: Antilocapra americana (assembly GCA_007570785.1). NCBI lineage: Eukaryota > Metazoa > Chordata > Mammalia > Artiodactyla > Antilocapridae > Antilocapra > Antilocapra americana. The sequence continues at coordinate 1,846,382 of ML663565.1, forward strand.
TAGATATTATGTTTTGGCTGGAAGCAACTTAAATTACAACTGGTTTTGTGATTCCAAGTACATGTTCGAATTTTGAAATAAGGTTTGATATTCTAATGTAAGGTACCATAGTTGTGCAAAGTTGTTTACTGTAAATCTGGGATGTGAAATCCTTTATCAGTGTAATAAAATTGAACATTATACATATATTCACAAATACTTAAGTGACATCATAATGGTTCATAAATATGGGGGGAGGTGTGTAGCACAATTAAGTAAAATAAGGTCAAAAGTGAACTGTAAACTTACTTATTAAATAATGTTATTTACGGAAATTGTCATCTTTCTTTGTTCCTTAACGAGCTCATCTGATAATCTGTTAATTAAATTTTCCTTTCCTTCAGCTTTATCCTTTAGTTCTATATGAACTCACAAAGAAACAAACAAAAACAGCATTATTTCCTTGTTAACATAAATAATCTAAAATCAAGATGAAAAAACTATACTTATCTGTAAAATAGGGGTAAAAACAGAACCATTATGAGGATTAAGTTAATAAAAATGTAAATCATGCATTTAAAAACCATGCCTGGAATCTAACCATGTTATCAAACTGTAACATACCCACCCAGAAATGGAATTATTTTCAAATGATTTTCTATATCTGCAAAGAACTACTAAAAAAAAAATCTAAGTTTAGAGATTTCTTGTTTGTATTAACTTTGGTACAGCTGGCTCTCTGTATCACAGGTTCAGGATCCACTAATTTTACCAACCGCACGTCAAAAATATTCAGAAAAAATTTCCACTAAGTTCCAAAAAGCAGAACATTAATTTCTCATGCTAACAACTATTTACAGAGCATTTATATTATATTAGGAATTATAAGTAACCCAGGGGCTATTTAAAATATACAAGAGGATGCGTAGGTTTTTGGAACATGCCACAGTCCCTTTTATGTAGGTTTATGATCTTAAACCTACATGTAAGTGACTGTAGCATATTCAGATTTTGGTAACCGAGAAGGTCCCAAAACCAATCCCGCATGGATACACAGAGATGACTGTGCTATTATTTTGAGATTCTATTCTTTATATTGCAAGAGAAAGAAAATAAGTAATTTATGGTACTCTTTAGGAGTCATGAATCAGTCTTCCCTGATAGCTCAGTTGGTAAAGAATCTGCCTGCAATGCCAGAGACCCCAGTTTGATTCCTGGGTCAGGAAGATCCCCTGGAGAAGGGACAGACTACCCACTCCAGTATTCTTGGGCTTCTCTTGTGGCTCAGCTGGTAAAGAATCTGCCTGCAATGTAGGAGACCTGGGTTTGATCCCTGGGTTGGGACGATCCCATGGAGAAGGGAAAGGTTGCCCACTCCAGTATCCTGGCATGGATAATTCCATGGACTATATAGTCCATGGGTTCCCAAAAAGTCAGACATGACTGAGTGGCTTTCACTTCACTTAGGAATCATGATTTACAGCATGAAAGAGATACAAAGCACATTAATATTGAAGCTAAAGTACAAATATCATTGATATACCTGTGATTTTTTTTTTTTAAAAATACATACAATTTGGAAATAGTTAAGAAAACATTCTAGGCAGTAGTTACTAAGGAAATCACTATTATTATCCTATCAATATATAAATTATATCTGCTAATATTACAAATCAGGTATTCCATTAGATTTACTAGTAAAGAAAGCTCCCCAGACTATTAAAATTGCTAGAAACATTTACAAAAATCATTTTTCATGTTCTAAAACCTGATTGTTATAAGCTAGAATCTTAGAACTGCAAATGCTAACACATTCTAAAAGGAAAGGTTGAGGAAAATGGTATATATTCATGTTCCTGATGAACATCAGATGGTAAACATACTAATATTTAAACTGTTTAGAAAAGCTGAAGGGGAGGGGAGCTAGTAGGTTAGCGCTAGCTTCCTAAAACCCCTGCTCTGAACAGAACAGCTCTCTCTTTATCCATTTTATATTCTGGGTTTCCTCTATAAACTTTCCTTTCAATAGTGAATTCTGTAACAACAAAAAATGTTTTTCAACTTTAAAGGACATTGTGGTGGGCGGCCTTTAAGACAGTCCACAATGATCCCACCTTGTGGTATGCATGCCCTTCTGTAATCTCCTCTCCTGAGTGTGGGCTGAATTTAGTGACCCACTTCTAAGGAACAGAATTTAGCAGAAGCAATGAAAAGTGTTAGTCGCTCAGTCATGTCCAACTCTTTGTGACCCCATGGACAGTAGCCCACCAGGCTCCTCTGTCCATGGAATTCTCCAGGTAAGAATACTGGAGTGTGTAACCATTTCTTTCTCCAGGGGATCTTCTCAACCCAAGGCTTGAACCCAGGTCTCCTGCATTGCAGCAGATTCTTTACCATCTGAGCCACCAGGGAAGCTGCCAAAGTAATGGATGTCACTCTCAAAATTAGATTATAAAAGAACAGTGGCTCTTGTTTTCATGACTCTCACCATGTATGTTGCTTTGGGGTAAGCTGTCACGTTGTGACAGCCAGAGTTCCGACAGAGGCTTGCTAACAGCTGAGTGACCTGGGAGGGAACAGGTGTTCTAGGGTCGCTGAAAGTCACGAGAGAGCTTGGACACGGATCCCTTCTTAGTTGGGCCTGAGAGATTCTGAGCCAGAACCACCTGCTAAACTGCCAAGCGATGGAGGAGAGGGAGGGAGTATAATCAATGCTGATTGTTTTCTACCACTAAATTTTGGGGTAGTTTGTTATACAACAATGGGTAACTAACATGGAAAGCATTACAAAGTAATTAGTACTAAGCTAAAAGTTGCAAAGTGAGTATCAATTTGGTGCCTAAAAAGGAACTCACTGGAAAATATGAGTCAATGGGTGGAGGCCCAATTCTGAATTTGGTTCTTGGTTTTTAGGTTCAAAAATTCAACCTAAGGCTAAAGCAGATAAGACCCAACTGAATTATACCTAGGAACCTCCTCCAACTGCTAACAATGCAGACATCCTCCTCTAGGTCTGTTTCCTTCCCCACATCAACCAATCTGGACAGAGCCAAAGCCTACAAAGAACCGCACAGTGCACACAGTCCGAGTGTGCAGCAGCCCTGAAAACTGGTCACTGTTATCTACAAGCTACGTGTTTTAATTTTTAAGTTTAAGATGTAGCTAACTTGAATATAAAGGAGCCTACGTTACTACAATTCCAGAATAAAGCACCATTCTAGCAAGCGTCAAATGACATCTCTCACTTCCCACCACCTCCTGTACTATGCTAAACATGACCAATTATCCAATGTTATAAAGCTATGCGGTTTTGCTTTTCATATCGTTTTATGTTCTAGTCATTCTTCCTAAGAATACCTTAATCACATTAATTGACCTTCAACAATAATTCGATCTTTCTAATTTGACAAACACCCTAGTCCTTTAACTAAGCACCACATTTTATAAACGGTATCTTAAAATGGGGTACTTCTGTAGAAAGTTAAAATGTTATTGTTCAATCACTAAGTCATGTCTGATATGCTTTGCAACCCCATGAATGGCAGCATGCCAGGCCCTTCTGTCCTCCACTATCTCCTGGAATTTGCTCAAATTCCTGTCTACTGAGTCAGTGATTCTATCTAACCATTTCATTCTCTGCTGCCCCTTTCTCCTTTTGCCTTCAATCTTCCCAGCATCAGGGTCTTTTAAGTTAATATTCTCTATTCTTGGGGCTTCCCTGGTAGCTCAGTTGGTAAAGAATCCGCCTGCAATGCAGGAGACCCCAATTCAATTCCTGGGTCAGGAAGATCCACTAGAGAAGGGATAGACTACCCACTCCAGTATTCTTCAGCTTCCCTTGTAGCTCAGCTGGCAAGGAATCTGCCTGCAACACAGGAGACTCCCGTTCGATTCCTGGGTTGGGAAGATGCCTGGGTTGGGAAGATGCCCTGGAGAAGGGAAGGGCTGCCCACTCCAATAGTCTGGCCTGGAAAATTCCATGGACTGTATAGTCCATGGGGTCGCAAAGAATCGGACACAACTGAGCAACTTTCACCCACTCACTCACTCACTCCTCTATCCTTAAGAGCTTCTAGTTCAAAGAAATATTTTCCTGATCCTAGTTCAAAATATCAGGGGCATTAGTCCTTCATTTGCTAATTATAGTCAATATCCAAGTTAAATATACAAAAATAACAGTTAACTATTCTGAATGCCAACAATTATGTCAACATGATAAAGAAGTCTAACTTTTACTCTGCAACTTCATCCTTTTTTCTCACCTTTTCTGACTACAATATTAAAATTAATCTGACAAGATTCTAAGCCCTGTATTCATTTTCAAATCAATTTTTAATAACCATCTCTAAAACATAAGTGCATATTTTCAGTGTAAAATTGATTTTATAAAACAATGGCAAATTTTTCTAACAATAAATCTCAAACAGTCTGAGGTCAACAGTAATAGTTTGCAACCTACTGACTATATTCTAACTGACTATATTCAGCACTCATAAAATCTGAATCATAGACAGTGAAATGAACGTACATTCTCAAAAGAGATACCTCAAAAATGGGCTTATTAGAGCTTGTCTAGCTTGTTGTTGTTTAGTCCCTAAGTCACGTCTGACTCTTTTTCGACCCCACAGACTATAGCCCTCCAGGCTCCTCTGTCCATAGGATTTCCCATGCAAGAATACTGGAATGGGTTGCTGTTTCCTTCTCTAGGGCTTCTATTAAAAGGTCACAAAATTATTTTGCCTAAAAAAATAAAATCTGAATCATGGATCACATCAAATTCAACATACCCCACAATGGCTATTACTTTAGAGGCCAAACTGTAGAACTGTATGAAAAGGATTGTGTTTTGCTTACTAAGCTAATCTAAAACTATTATTCATTCCTTCTAAAAACAGAAGATAAAGACTTCTTCAAACTATAGAAGCTCCCTCACAATTAACAATGCAATTTTCCAAAAAAGTATTCCAATTTAATATACTTACCAGTTAAAATATGTTTTGATACCAACATGGACCCAATTTTTAAATTAATTCTATTCATTTCTATAGCTACAATCAGGAGTTACCTGCAAACGCAGACACTTAAAGATTTAACTAGATAATTAGAGTATTATTCCTTGAAAGGGTAACGTAATTTTACTCGTCTCCTGATCTACCATCATTAACCTCCTTTATGTAATCTATAGATATAATTCAGAACTGTTGAAACTATCATTGAAAACTTAACCCAAGCACTATACAGGATTATATTCTTGTTACAATTTGAAATATAAATGTTAATGCAACACTTGTTAAAAATAAACATTACACAGACTGCAAAGGAAAAATTAAGATTCTGACAAAAGTAAAAGCCCTTTGCCATGGCCAAACACATCCTCTCCTTTTGAAAACATTCTTCTCTTTCTATTTTTATAACATTACTCTCTCCTGGGCTTTTTATTCCCTATTTAATTTTTCTTTCTCCTCCATTTCTTTCTTCTTATTTATATGATGCTTTCTTCTACCTTAAGGAAGTGATGGTGTTTCTCAGTTTCTGTCCTAGGTTCTCTTTTCTCATGCTATTCAATCTATTCTCTCCTTGATCTGTCTTGATCTGTCTCTCTCTCATGGCTTCAGTTGGTCACGAATGCTGATGACTACTGAACATACACTGATAGCTCTGATTTCCTTCCTAAGCTTGAGCACCACATATCCAAATGCCTCATATAACTACCCTCTCATATTTCTCTCAGATGCTTGAAATTCAACAAATCTAAAAGTGACCCATTTGTTGCTCTTCAGTCACCAAGTCACGTCTGACTCCTTCTTACCCCATGAACTGAAGCATGCCAGGCTTCCCTGTCCTTCACTATCTCCCAAAGTCTGCTCAAACTCATGTCCATTGAGTCAGTGATGCTATTTCGGTCTCAATCTCTGCTGCCCCCTTCTCCTTTTGCCCTAAATCTTTCCCAGCATCAGGGTCTTTTCCGATGAGTCGGCTCTTCGCCTCAGGTGGCCAAAGTACTGGAGCTTCAGCTTCAGCATCAGTCCTTCCAATGAATATTACCTTCCCCCAAACCTGTCTTTCCTTCTGTTCACTTTCAGTGAAAAGTACCACCATTTATCTAGCTGTATAACTAAGCCAGAATCCTGGGATTTATCCTCAATTTCTCTCTAAATCCTCTCTAAATTTCCTCTGTAAAACCCAACTTGCTATCTTCCACAACCATATTTAACCATCCATCAAGGCCTATACATTTTCTCCAAAACATATCTAGAATCCATTCATTTCTCTCTCCTATTGGCATTAACCTTGTTTGGGCCACTACTGTCTCTTGCCTAGCATACTGTAATGAATTCCACCAAATGGTTTCTCTACCTCCAGTTAAGACTCAACCAACAGTAAGCATGATTTAAACAGAATAAAATGCTGCCTGCTATGGTTTCTACTATGTATTATTCTGATGGCAAAAGAAAACATTTTTAAACTGCTGAAAAAGTTGAGCATGAAGGTAATTTATGTTGACACAAGTTCTTTTATGAAGTAAATACTCTATAGTACCTATGGGCTTCCCTGGTGGCTCAGATGGTAAAGAATGTGCCTGCAATGCAGGAGACATGGGTTTGATCCCTGGGTTGGGAAGATCTCCTGGAGAAAGGAACGGCTACCCACTCCAGTATTCTGGCCTGGAGAATTCTATGGACTATGTAGTCCATGGGGTTGCAAAGAGTCAGACATGGCTAAGTGACTTTCACTTTCACGCAAGACACAATGGCAGACACTGGGATCTTTTATTAATGTCATTTACAATTATTATCATTGTTATTAACTAAAAATTATGTTAAGTTTCTTATATCAATTACCACATTTAATCATCAACACAGAGTCCTATGGTTATATGACCATTAATGGTATATGAGGGATTTAAACTAAAATATGATTCCAGAATCAGTGGCACTATTTTCGAGGAAACACAGTTCAGGGAAGCAAAATGAAACATTTTCAGTACACTGTGTAAATACAATCATCACATTTTTACAGCACACTTTAAGACTAACTGAAAGGGCATTCATTCTAGCCTAATAAAGAAATGCTTCTTGAGAGAGATGATGCTTTGAGCAGTCATGAAGAATAAGAAAGAAACTGTCGTGAATAGGAGAATATGAAGCAGAGGAAATAATATAATAAACAAAAAGACACAGTGGCCTGAAAAAGACCATGACCAAGCTGTTAGACAACCCGACCTTGAAAATAGACTTGTTGCTGTTGTGCAGTCCCTAAGTCATGTCAGACTCCTTGCAACCCCATGGACTGCAGCACATCAGGCTCCTCTGTCCTCCACTATCTCTTGGAGTTTGCTCAAATACATGAAAATAGACTTACTCTTGGTTTAAAAAAAAAAGGCTGTTTTAACTATTCAATTCTTAAGTCTATATACACTGCTTACCACTATTATACTATCAAAGTACTTCCTAGAGGTTAAAACTTTTACTGGTGAAGTCCAAATGTTTATATGACAGTCTACATCAGCTTCACATACACACAGCACACGTGTGCGCACGCACACACACACACACACACACACACACACACACACACACACAAGGAAGAGAAGAAAGAGGGAGAGATGGAAGGAGGTAAGAGGAGAAAACATACCTGAGGCAATCTGTTGAAATATTATTTTTCAGTAAAAGACACTTACCCTTATGTTCTAGTTTTGTCAGTCACCCCACTAGAACCCACACATTTGACAATAGGGATTGTTATAGCCCTATATACAAGTCTACTATGATATCACCACTCATGTATTTGACTGTTTCAACTAATATTTTCTGAGGACTTGTTGTATGCCAGGCACTGTGCCAAGTACTTTACAAAAATTATCTCATTTAATCCTCACAACCACCCTTAGTTATTATTATCATCTCCATTTTACAAATGAAAAAACAGGCTCATAGTTAGTAATTTTCTTAAGTTCACATAGCCAGTAAGTGGAGACTAATATGTAAGTCCAAGAAGACGAGTTACAGAATCAAAACTCTTCACCACTATACTACATAATTGCAAGCAACTCATAAATATCAACATTCTTTTCTTTGTTTTGCTTTTCGTTATCATAACGAGTACACATAAAAATTAAAAACAAATACAGAGTTGAAAAAAATTAAATATATCTTCCTGCACTAAAAAGAAGCATAATAAAACTCTACACAAGTGGAAGATGGCAAGATTACAATTAAGATGTACACTACCAAGGAGCCAAAACAGTGCTGTGTGAACCAGAGACATGAAGTTTACAAAAAACTAGCATACTGAGCAAGTCTGATAACCACATTCATATAGATGACGAAACAGTCTAAGTTTTATCATAAAGTACAACTTGATGACATTATGAACTTAATGTTTTTTTCACCTGTAAGTTGTACTGCTCATTACACATCTAATCAATGATTATAGAGCTCTGGGCCTTACCAGCCTTGGTCTTAAAAAAAAAAAAAAAAGAGCAAAAATGTCTAAGATGGGTGAACAAAAAAGAAAGGAACAGGGAAGGAGGGAGAACAAAAAAGGCTTTTCAAAGGGAAAAGCTTCAAATCCCCCCACCACTATACAAAAGTCAGTATTAGCTCTTCCCTTTGAAATGTGAGGCTAAGAAGTCTAGTCACAATTAATCTAGCCCGTGCTGAACAGAATTTGAGTGGTAGAATGGATGAACAGGGCAATGATTTTCAAAAAGTTTTGATAGCAGAACATGTTTAGGAAATAAAAATTAAGAGAAATCCTAATAAGTAAAATGTGTAAGTCAAGGCTACGGTCCTCCCAGTGGTCATGTTCGGTTGTGAGAGCTCAACCGTAAAGAAGGCAGAACACCAAAGAACTGATGCCTTCAAATTGTGGTACTGGAGAATACTCCTCAAAGTCCCTTGGACAGCAAGGAGATCAAGTCAGTCAATCTTAAGGGAAATCAACCCTGAATATTCACTGGAAGGACTGATGCTGAAGTTGAAGCTTCAGTATTTTGGTCATTTGATGCGAACAGCTGACTCACTGGACAAGTCCCTGATGCTGGGAAAGACTGAAGGCAGGAGAAGGGGATGACAGAGGACGAGCTGGCTGGATGGCATCACTGATGCAACGGATATAAACTTGCGTAAACTTTGGGAGATGGTGAGGATCAGAGGCCTGGCGTGCAGCAATGCATGGGGTCACAAAGAGTCAGACAGGAATGGGCAACTGAACAACAACACAATGTATAAGAGCACAGATATCTGGCTGAAGTGGAGTAGGGGAACACAAAGCCCCAAGGGTTTGCTCTACTGGCAGCCATCGAGACAACTTCAGGAGATCTCAGGGCTCCAAAGGGCAGCATTCAAAACCTCTGCACCCTTCTAAAGGAAAAGACAGCTCTCTCTACTCTAAAGAACATGTTATTTGATTCTAAGCGGTAAACTCGTCTCCTCCTTACTCCTTATTTCCTGCAACTTGCAGGAAGGAGGCTTCCCAGAGCTGGCCCTGAACAAGCAGTATCGCTGAAAGAATGGATGCCTGTGCATTCAATGCTGTACTAAGGTTTCTCGGGCTGGAGAGATGTCATAATGGGTGGGCATTCCTATTTTCCTCCTTATACTTTAATATCTTCCATGAATACGTAATACTTCTATCTTCAAAAAGAGTTATTGTCTTAAAGAAAAATAATTCTATCCCCCACGCTCAGGTTATTTACATTCATACTTGAAAGTATTATTTTATTCACATTTACCTAAAACAGGAAAGTTCTAATAAAGGAATAACTGCTGGTGGAGTAAGAACATAAAGGAATCAGAACATTTAAGAAAGTAGGTTATAAATTATTATTATCAAGCAGATGCTGGGCCTTGGGTAGACAAAAAGTAAATAAAGAAGAAAGATGGAAAAACATGAAAAATGACTAAAACAACTCTGTCTACTCTGAAAATTCACATCGAGCTCTACTTCCTGAGCGACTATTTCTCTAGCACAGAATATTATCTACTTGCTGCTATTGTAGGTTTATCATCATTAGCATATCCTATAAAGGATGATATTGTATAAAAGAGCCCTGATCAGACTATAAAATATGTAAAGATGAAGTGACTCTCAGCTCATGCCTAAAAATTATCAGAGAACTGTACCAATTTTTTTATCATACACACACAAACATTCAAATTTGTTATTAGTTGCACTATTAGCGATTCTTAGTATCACAAATAAAAGAGAGAAATAATATTTACTGGGATTTTTCTCCTAAGAAATACTATGGTATCAAAGTCAGAATATATAGCACAATAACCATTATAAAAGACATCAAAATGAAGTTTAACATTTTAACTTCAAAATATTACCTAAAACAGGGAAAACAATTAACAGTCATTTTGTTCTTCATTCAGTATACTGCTAGCCCAAATTTTATCATAAGGTCTTGTGTTTGTTATAAGTAGTAGGTTTAACATTAGTTTTCAAGGTGTACAACACTAGATACAGGTATAGGAAATTTACAGGAAGAAACCCTTAAGAAAATACTTGCTAGCAAATTTAAAGCTACCACAGCGAGGTAGTAAATAAGACTTAAAGAAATCCAAACATTTGAACCTGGCACTAACCAGCCACCGATCTTGAACAGGTCACACTCTTTCCAAGCCTGTTTTCTTACTTGTCAAGAAGCTAAGCTAGAGCCATGAGTTCCAACACATACAAAAGACCTCACCCAGAATATTGCTATATGTTCCCTGGCAGTTCTCTAAAACTTCAGTGCAACAAGAATCCTCTAAACTGAGCTGAAAATGTCAAACAAAAGGATCTAGAAACAATAATGGCCTCGACAATTCCAAAAGCTTTAATACCAACATCTCTGCCCCATACCCCTCAAGAACTTCCCTCTGAAGATCACCTTATCTATCATTACGTTAAAGTGTGCTCAGTCATGTCCGACTCTTTGTGACCCCGTGGACTGTAGCCCACCAGGCTCCTCTGTCCATGAGATTTTCCAGGCAAGAATACTGAAGTGGGTTACCGTTTCCTCCTCCAAGGGACATTTCTGACCCAGGGATCAAACCCAGTCTCTGGCGTCTCCTGCATTACAGATGGGACTCTTTACTGCTGAGCCATCTGGGAAGCCCTTTACCATTAAGGTTTCAAGAAATAAAAACCAGCCTCTCTTGGGAAATGACTAAACACTATGGAAGCTCTTAAAATTCTCAGTAATTCTGTAAATTTCCATAAAAACAATATTACACAATGAAATCTCTACTGAAATCTTTTAAAATTGATCAGTCATAGATCATATATCATGTAACAAAAGGTAGAGATTTTAGCAGGAATGAAAGCCAATAAACAAAACACAGCTAGGTGTTCAGTAAATATTTGTTAAATGAATAATTTATTTCCAAAATCACAATTACATAATATTTTACAACTTATTAAAATCACTATTTAAGGAAAATGTGTCTTTTAAAAAAAAGAAGCACCTCAGGTTTCACTGAATGAAAACTTGATACCCCAAAGAATGCTAATCTTTCTAACAAAGTATGTTGGCCAGATAGCTAACCTTGAAGGAAAGAGGAATAGCAAAGAAACCTTTCACCCAAATAAAATAGTTTCATAAACCTCTTTATCAAAGACAAGGGTGAGTTAAACTAACCTATGTTTTTTTGGTTTATTTAGAAGTAAAAAATAAAAAACTATGCTTCTAACAATAAAACTATGATTAGATGACCATCTCCCTCTCCTGAATGCAGGGTGGCTTGATGAGCAAATGGAAGAATAAACGAAAGCATTCTGAACACAGTAAAGCACTACATGAATTATAAATAATTTAATGATATTGTTTTTATTGAATCCCTACCCACAGAAACAACCTATAATAACTAAGAATTAATTTGGTAGCAGTAAGTCATAAATATTCTTTTAAAAATATTTAGTGAGTACTTACTTGTACCAGCCACAATGATAAGGGCTTTACAGAAATTAACTCATTTAATTTTCTCAATAACACTTTTAAAGGAAAAACAAACAAACTAGAAAAACAAAAACTGAGTGGCATAATGAAGATCACTGCCAATATAAACAATAAGTCAGCTGAGAAAAGAGATGTTAAGTTTAATAATGCAGTCCTATTATAATTATTTTACTCTCAAAAAAAGATGGTTCCTGGGATAAGTACAAAATATATATAAACCTCATCCAATCCATCCTATGTAAATTTGTCACAGTCTTCACAGTAATCATCTTAGTCTTCTGAAACCTTCAATTACGTAGCAAACACCCTCCTGTTGTTCACTGTTCAGTCGCTAAGTCACATCTGACTCTTTGTGACCCCACGGACTGCAGTACACCAGGTTTCCTTGTCCTTGACTATTTCCTGGCGTTTACTCAAATTCATGTCCGTTGAGTCGGTGATACCATCCAACCAAACCCGTTCTCCTCCTTCAATATCTTGTTAAAAACAGCAATTCCTTTTAAAAACACACATATTTATACGTATAGGCATATATACATACATATATCCACATACATATATCCACACATATAAAGAGAAAAAGGGTTTTACCCAACAATGAAGTGGCAGCTTCATTTGGCTGAAATTTCTTAGGAGAAAGGTAATCAATCAAACTGGAAACTGGCCACAGTGTTAAAGCACACTTTGTACCAAAAGCATTTTACTACTGGCCACTACAATAACCGATTTTATACTCAACTTGAATATAGAACTCCAAAAGCTAGGACAATATTGTAAAATTTTAAATTCCTTCGTTTACTCATTAGCAAATACTATCGATCTTCTTTGCTAGATTTCAAACTCTTAGAAGCTGGAACTGGTGTCTCATCCACAATTCTACAGGCCTAACATAATTTCTGGCATATGATACATGTCTATTGACAACATGTGGCCCAACGAACAACAGGAGGATGTTCTATGCAATTGAAGATTTCAGAATCTAGATTTTGTTTACTTCTGATCATTTATTTCCAGTAATTCATGCATGTATACAGAAGGTTTCTTTTCTAAGTATTGACTTAACCTGTTATCAGAATTCCAACTTTTTCAAATACTCAGCTTCATGAGAAAGACAATACCAATTCTGGGTTTATGAGGAAATGCTCAAGATAGAGATCACAATGAGAGGTACGAACAAGGACACAAAGGAAGGCAAGCTTTGGATGGACTTAGGAGAATGGCACAGGGACTATGCACGTGAGCCGGATCTTGAAGAAGCAGTTAACAAGGCAAGCAAAATAATAAATTCTAGAAAGATATCAATGACTAGTTCTTTAGCTTGACTCACAAAAATTAGAAACAGTAAAGAAGCACAAGATGAGGGCAATTTCTTTTTTTTAATGTCTGCCTAATTTCAATCAGGAAAGGAGAAGAGGGAGAGGATGAGATGGTTAGATAGCATCACCAACTCAATGGACATGAATTTGAGCAAACTCCGGGAGACAGAGGAGGACAGAGGAGCCTGGTATGCTACAGTCCATGGGGTTGCAAGAGTTGGACATGACGTCGTGGCTGAAAAACAACTGATTTCTATAGTTATACAGGTGTCTGCTACTGTGTACAACTGATTTATCTTTAAAAGTAATGTGCTGATGGATAAAACGATGCTACCTCAATCATAAGGTAAAAATTAGTGCCATTATAATTAAATTTAATTCATTCCATTGGTTAATTTTAAATTCAGTACAGTTCAAACAAATGCAAATATCTGAATTCTAAATTATTTTTCAATTAAACAATCTCAAATATTACAAATTTATGTTCAGTATATTTTGGTTTCTGATAGGCTCTTGACATCAACTATTTTAACTCTGAATATTCAATGGAGAACTTACAATTTAATCGAGTAATAAAAAATATTTTATAATATGTTGTAATCTTTTATGACTTCAGTATAGTCAAGAAGTACTTCTATACTATGCAAATTTCAGTAATGTGAATAACAAGACCTAAATAACAGACTGTAAGTGAGATAATAAACACAGAATTTTAAGTTAAACCTTAAAAATGTTAAGGTATTCATGTACAATATCATTCTTGAAATAATGTTAAAACATGAAATATGTTATATGTCAATACAAAAAATGATAAAGCTAAAAATGTATTAACACTGATATAAAAGTTGTATTTTCTCTTGTACACATACATGTTTTTAAGAATGTGTATAAGAACAAATAAAATATGGTAACAGAAATAAGACATGTGCTAAGCTCTTTGTTTTTATCTGATCTTCAAAATAAACAAATATTTTATTATAAAAACACTATTTCCATGTTTAAACAAATACTCAGAATTACTCATCTCAGTTACTAACCCAACTGTAAAAATAGTGCTTTTACTATATGGCAAAATTGCAAAACTTTTTAAAAATGCACAAAGAATTAATATATACTTAACAAATTATGACAAAATAATCCGATCATATTTTTACAAAGATAATCTCTAAAGTATTGGAAAAGCAATGCCAGGTGGCAAATAGTAACAAATTTAAAAGAACATTAACTGATAAGGTTTAAATGACTAAAATGTTCCAAGTACTTGACTAGCTTTGGAGATAGCCAAGTAATATAGTTCTTGCTGGAGAGAGCAAACATCTACAAAGTACTGTGTTCTGCAGAAGTAATTATACACACATATACACAAAAAGATACACTGAATCAATATGACAGTGGGAGTGGGTGCAGGGATGGTTGCAATCCCACAGGACTTCTTTTCAGAAGCACCATCTGATAGGAATACTTGAGTGCTGATGTAGTACAGGCCTAGTTGGGATACATAGTAAGAACTGAAGCTAGCAAAGCAATCTAGACATAGGTTGTCATGGCCTTGAATACCATGCTGAAGAGCTCAACTTTTATTCAGCAGTCACTAAAAAGATCTCAATTTTTTTTAATAACACAGAGCAATCAAAATAATCCCATAGGTTTCAAAAAAGTGCTGAAGATAACATTAGCAGTGTTCTGGAGAAGAGACCCATTTGTCCAATAACTCATGAGAGAAACGATACTGGCTTCTTAATTATAACAAAAACTGTAAGAAGGACAGATCTGACAAAGGGCCAAAAGAAGACTGGACATGAGGGAGGATGATGAATTGAAATCAAAGTTCAGACAATGAAAGTTTCTAGTTTAGGTTCCATAAAGTTTATGCCCCATACAAAATAAGGAATAGAGAGAAGTCAATTTTGGGTAAGTGGAAGTTAATTTCAAAATGTATCAGAAAAACTAAGAAAAAGGAGTGTTAGAGACATCAAGGAAAGAGAATTTACATTTTTAGGAAAGGCTGCCAACATCAAATACTGCTGAGGTATCATGAAAAAGACTGAGATTAGGCTTCTGAGTTTAACCACTAGGTCACTAGGGGTCACTAGGTTATATCTGAGAGCTGTCACTTAACTAAGGATAAAAGAAAGGGAAAGAATGCTTGATGAAGGACATCTACTGCATACAGAAACCCAAGGTAGTGAAACTCTACGCCAGCAGTGCATAAATATTTTGGTCCCAGGATCTCATTATACTCTCAAAAGTTAAAAGAGCTTTTATTTATCTGGCTCTTAATCTAAACCAAGAAATAAATTACTACACTGAAAATAAAAACAGAAAAATTTAAATATATATTATCTCATTTTAAAATATTTTAATCTATTTTTATGAAAAAAATGATATTTAAAAAAAAAACCCACAACTTTGTACACTTTTGTATTTTTAGTGGTACTCAACTATCCAGCTTAATATAAGACATCTGCATTGTCATAATTCCTCTTGTATTCAATTTGGTGCAATGTGTTTTTTTAAGAATATGAAGAAAATCTTGACTCCCACAAATCTGCAGTTGAGAAAGGTAAGCATATTTTAATAGCCTTTTCAGATAATTGTGGATATTCTTTAATACGTACATAAAAACACAACAAGGAGTTGTTTCTCAAAGGTTAGTCGCATATGAAATCTGGAACCACATCAACAAAGTTTTCACTGTTCCCTTAAAATCGACTGGTTCTTTTATACTTTGAGTGGATTATCTATGTATGGTTTTATAATATAAAACACTGGTAATTGGGAAATACTAACTTACTGAGTTATGCAAATCTTCCAAATGATAACAAATTTTATGATAAAGTATCAGAAATTATATTTGTTGATGTAACCATCCAATCTCATCTTTAAAGTACTAGGAAGCTCTTAAACTCACTATAGAGATTACCAGTTTTCAAAAAGTTTCACTTGAAAGCTCAGTTTTCTTCACAACAAATACCATCAATTGTTTTCCTTGAAGTGATAGATTACGTTCATTTTTGAGAAAGTATCTAATGAGTATCCAAGTCTGAATAACCACAGTCTGCCAGGTCTTCTTTCAAATAAAAATAATGTTCTATCAAAAAAGCTAGTTCTGCTCAAAACTCAAACAACTACTAAAATGCTTTCCCTTGAATCAACCACATGATTTTGGTATGCAGCAGGAATGCTTTACTTGTACTTCCCAGTTCATCAGACAGAATATTTTAAAAGACACAAGACTTTCTAAAATTAATCATTTTTACTGCTTCATGAAGGATATTCTAAAGTGAAACTAGCATTATTTTTATGACCTGTGCATGGTGGTGATGAATACAGCAATGCGGTGCCACTGAAGAGCTGGCAGGTTTGGGTTCTTTTATAATTTTATTTATTTATTCTATTTTTGGCTGTGCTGGGTCTTCACTGCTGTGCATGCGTTCCTCTAGTTGTGGCAAGCAGGGGCTTCTGATTGTGGTGGCTTCTCTTGTTGCGGCTCCTGGGCTCTAGAGAGCTCTGACTCAGGAGTTGTGGTGTATGGGCTTAGTTGTTCCAAGACACATGGGATCTTCCCGGATCAGTCATTGAACCCATGTTTCCTGCACTGGCAGGCAGATTCTTATCCACTGAGCCACCAGCAAAGCCCCAAGCCAACAATGTTACCCAGCGTTAACTCTGCACCACCACCTCAAGTGTCAACACAGTAAAAAAAGGCAAGTAACATCTTAGAATGATTATGAAAATTGTTTGGACCTTACAGACTCCCTAAGAAGTCTTTAGGGACTCTCAGGGTTCACACTTTGAAAATCACTACTATCCAAACACTAATCACTTTTAAAATTCCTCTGTAAGCAACGAACCCATGTGACTACTCTTAACCCAAGATGTAGAGAGAAAAACAAACAAGCCAGCCTCTTAGAATAAGAAGTCAATGAACAATAACTGTGTGGTAGTGGGAAAGGCTCCTCAGGTAAGGGAGGCTCAGAACTCTACATTTCTGAAAAACCAGACTGCCTGAGACGGTCCTCAATTTTTTTTCTTCACATTCTCACACAAGAGTCTAGATGAAATCTGTGCCAAGCCTCAAATTAGAAGACAGAAAGCAAGTATGACAACAATGACACTGAAAAGATTTTTATCAGATGATAACTGGTTTAAGGTTTCTTAAAAAAAAAATGTGAATTTTATATCAATTACTTCCATTTTATAGAAACTACAATAAATCACTCTTTTTACCAATAGTCAAATCCTAACCGTAATGCTGTATTTAATTATAAACACTATTTTTTTAAATAAGAAAATTTCACCTCTTCTGCTCACACATAAATAATTACTAATACTACCTCATGTATAGAATTGGGTACAATTCAAAGTGATTCTGAACTGACAGCAAATCATAAAATTTTATAGACGAAACAAGCATCTATTTTGTTCACCACTGTAAGCCTAGTACCTAGCTCAACCCCAGTACAAAATAAGATGTTCAATAAACACTGCTGGACACTGAAGTCGTTACAAGTAAGAATTCATGGTCACACTCCTAGTATAACACCTAGTGCTCTTGCTAACATATGAAATCTTTCTCATCGTTCTTATAACATCTCTGAGACACCCAAAGGAACTCACTCACACAATTTACCCTGAGAAAATATAACACTACCTATTATACTTGAAACTACATTTGAAAGCCTGCTCTGGGCTAGGTGTTTTCTAAGTATTCTTTTAGATCACAGTTCAAAACCAAATAGCTCTATCACTTTCATTTTCAAATATCTACAATCTGAATTAAGCATTAATTTCCATTCCTAGATGAAGTAGCAATAAGATACCACTCTAACTCAACACATTGATTGTTACTACCTCACACACACTATACTACTTCTTCTTCTCTAATAAATTCTTGGTTTTTTAAAGTTTCTTAGACTTATATCTGAGACATTATTGCCTTAAAAGAATGTGAGATATAAAGATGAAGGAAAATGTGTAGTATTTTTAATAATAATTGTCACCGTAACTTTTTCAATTTTTCCTATCAGACTAACATTTGTTATCGATTCTCTTACAAAAGCACAATGTATAAAATTTTCAGTACTGGAACTATCTAGTTATTTCGATTTTTTTTAAGAATTAATCAAATTTAAGCTAATTAAAGCCAGCAAGTAAAAAATTGCAATTCAATTGGGGAAATGGCATACATTTAAAGAAGTTAACAATTTAGGAATTGAAGCTACTTCAAATCACATTTCATCTTGAAACTCTGCTATGAACATAACCTCATTTTATTTCAAACAGTTACTCTGCAGAAAAACATGACTTACCAGGGATACTGTCAAAGGAAAAGATCTTCTGTTGCAATATAAAAGGATTTGAACTAGATATCCTTTAAACAAAAAAGACTGTCAGAAAGACTTTAAAGGG
Organism: Antilocapra americana; assembly: GCA_007570785.1. Classification (NCBI taxonomy): domain Eukaryota; kingdom Metazoa; phylum Chordata; class Mammalia; order Artiodactyla; family Antilocapridae; genus Antilocapra; species Antilocapra americana. The sequence goes on from ML663565.1 coordinate 1,865,039, forward strand.
AGACCACAGACTCCATCTTCTCTGGAGGTTTAAAAAGAAAAGTTTTTCAAATGTCTGGGATTGGCTTAGACATGGCCTCACATTTGGCAACTAAGACAGAATCAGTTCAAAGATCAATCTGACCCAAGGGACTGAAGTCCTGTCTGTCAGTCTCACAAACAAGTCATTAGCAAACTGCCTCCTTCTGCTCTGCAGCTCTCCAGTCCCTGCCTTGGTAATCGACAACCTCATTCTTGAAATTACCCTAACTGCTAATTAACATGTCGGTTGTAGAGAATTATTTCTTCCAACTACTGAAACGTCTGCTCCTCCAAGTATTATGTAGTCCTTTAATTCTGTATTTCTAACATTACCAGAGAGGCAAATTATTTTGCGGTGCAATCAATATCTGCCCTATGAACAGTGCCCTGTTCCATTGTTCTCTCCAAACATGGATTCCACTCTGCATTTCAGAAACAGTGGGAGAAAAGTAACAAATAACAGAGAAATTAGAGCTCTTACTTAGGGCCAAAATCAAAAGAGAAGAGACAAATTCAGAGAGAGGAAGGAAGAAGCTGAGAGGGTCGCAGTGCAGAACACTTACTTTCAGGAACAGAGTGTCCCTTAGACTTCTGGTGAGTTGCCCAGAGCCTCTTCAGTTTCAATCCAAATGACAATGCTTCTCTGAGTCCTTCTCAAGAAATGTTTCCACCACTATAAATTGGATCTATAAGAGCTCAGATGTACCGGTAAAAAATGTCAGGGGCCCCCAATGTGGGCCTCAAACCTCTTTTAAACTAGGCCCACTTCTCTGTCCTGGGCCAACTCCCCTGTGTACTATATTCCTTCTTCTTCCAGGTGCCAGGTATTCGGCCTGTTTCTTCTCTTCTGAGCTGCCACCACCTACTCTATTTCTCAGGGTTCCTCTAACCCCAAGACTGGCTGTGGAGTAGGACACCAGCTTCCCCCCTTCCTTGCTGTCCCTGCAAACAAACATACAGGCTCTTCTAGTTTCAGTATTTTTCTAATGGCTACAAGAACATAGAGAGGGAACAACAAAAAGCAACAATACCATACCAGAGATTAAGATTATAACTGTCTCCACATTAAAGTTCCTGCCTTTTAACATTCCTTACTGGGCATTTTAAAAAGTACAAAGTACCACATTGATAAACAAATATAATCTTAAACCAAATCAAACCTTATATAAACTAAAAGATATAAAGATACTTTGCTTTTCAAGATACTTAAATCACGGGTCCAAAAATAGCTACCACATTCATTTCAGCAAATGGTGCTTTTTCCTTTTTCGTATATTCTATTACATTCCCTTGAATTTAGTAACTGTTTGAAAGTTTGCTTTTTAAAAGATATGAGGAAAATATTTAAAAATTTATTGCATTTAATGAGACTATACAAAAAGCATATTATGGTTTACAAAAAGACAGGTATGTCAAAAGCAGCTAGCCTCACTAAGCAAATCTTAAAATTTCAAGTTTTTTATAACCATTTATGTGTCTATATTTAAAATTTAATTAAAATCAAGATATCTCATTTTTAGAACCATAACTTCTACTGAATATATTTCATATTCCCCTAAGGTTAACATCATATAGCCCTTTGCAAAAGCAACAGTATGTTGCATTAGTATACTTGTGATAATTCACTTTCCAAGAAACTTTAATCAAAAATATATGCCATCTAAATATCAGGCCACAAATCACAGCAACTAAGTGCTGGCAGTTCAAGAATGTCGCTGACTTTGAATCTCCCGAATGATCTTCTTTATCCACTTAATACACTTAAGTGGTTTTTTAAAAGACTGTTATCATACTGTAAGCTGACAATGAAATAAAGACTGAAAATAGGCAGAGATCACTTTATCTCATTTGTATAGTATAATAGATTGCCATTTAATCAAACTAAAGATATTCAGATACTTTCAGGAAAAATGTGTCCCTGTGACTGGGCTCACCTCCAACTATTTATAAAACATTAAAGAACTGAGATTTAAAACACTACACAAACCCCTGATTTGACCTTTCCAGAGTCTATATTTAAAAAGGAGGCGTAATCTATTGTGTCTTCTCTAATCAGATACTTTTTTTGAGGAACGAAATTAAATTACATCGTTTGCTCCTAAAGAGGTTGTCATGATTTCTGATTCCTACATACTAACACAACAATGCAGCCAACGTTACTTCGCCCAGAAAATGTGGTGCTGGTGGGGGCTGGGGGTGGCATTACACCCAGCGACACGAATTAAATCGCGGTGGAGCCAATGCCTCCCTTGAATAATTCATTCTCTCCTGGCAGTAACAAGCATTACAGCCTCTTCAATTAGCCTCACCGCAGAGCACCGCTGGGGTCGCGATCAATCCGACCCAGCTCCTATCGCGGCCGCCACCTCCGTCCGGCCTCGGCCCGCCGGGTCCGCCCGGGTCCCGGGAGGGGGCGGCGGCCGCAGGGGCGTCCCCGGCGCCGGGGCAGGCCCGGGACTCACCGGGTGGAGGTGCCCTTCCGCACATCGCACATCATGCACTTGAAGGCCTCGGCGCTGTTCCGGAAGGTGCAGACGCTACAGTCCCAGTAACCCTCATCCGAGGACGGCTTCGGCTGCCGCTTCGGCCTGCAGGACAGAACCCGGACACGACGCGG